>CAJHQP010004106.1:0-59023 GCA_905132765.1 Moricandia arvensis
CAATTAATGTCACCAATTCACATACTTCATATAATATAAAGTATTTGTATAAAATATCTAACATCTGAAAATTGAAGGAATCTGTCAACGGTAACATTTAATATAACGACATGGACTTCCATTTCATGATAACGATACTTCAATTTAAGATAGCAGAACCTATTTAATATTTACCTTATCATTCCCCAACTAGTTTTTCTTTCCTCTTTTATCAACCACCTATAAGTAGTTGAAACTGAAACCTTCTAGCTACTTAAAAGGCAATCAAACAAACAACTCTGCTTCCGAAGAGAGTGGAGAGAGTAAGGGAGAAAACATGGAGGCCATGAAGGAGACTGTGGATCAGAGCTTGAGAGAGATGAGGGAGACGTTTGCGAGCGGGAGGACAAGGAGTGTGAAGTGGAGAAAGACACAGCTCGGAGCTATAATCGAGATGGTTAAAGACAACGAAGACAAGATGTGCGATGTTCTATTTCAAGATTTGGGTAAACATAGTACTGAAGCTTTCAGAGATGAGCTTGGGTTTGTGATGAGATCAGCTACTACTGCTTTAAACTGTCTTGATAAATGGGTCGTTCCCAAAAAGGTAAAAAACTAAGAACCATACATATTTAGTAACTTAGCATGAGACAATCTTGATCTTGGTTTAGGACTTTGCAAGTAGTGCCGGTTTAACATTTTGAAATTTTCTTGATGTTCTACGTTTGTGTCCTTATTATTCATGCGCTATATATAACTAAAATTACCGTTTGAAATCATGATGCCTTAAGCGGTCGTTTCCTTTGTCTATGCTCCAGACCGATTTTTTTTGCAGGATATATTAAACTTTGTTGGCTAATTGTCTTTTTTGGTGCTGAAAAATCAGAGCAACCTTCCTCTATTGTTCTACCCAGCAACGGGAAAAGTGATCTCAGAACCATATGGGACGGTTCTTGTTCTGTCTAGCTGGAACTTTCCTATATGTAAGATTTGCATCTTGAACCAGTTTCATGTTTCTTGGGTTCTTTTTATTCAACACGGTTAATATAGTGCTTTTTATTGTATGTGGTCAGCTTTGTCTTTGGATCCCATGATTGGGGCAATATCAGCAGGAAATACCGTTCTCCTCAAGGCATCTGAATTAAGCCCTAATGCATCAGCCTTGCTCGCCAAGTTAATCCTGTCTTATCTTGACACTAAAGCCATAAAAGTTATTGAAGGAGGACCTGATGTCGCAACCATCCTCTTACAGCATCAATGGGACAAGATCTTCTTCACCGGTATCAATCAATTCATCTTTTACCGGATCTGAGATTTATGGGGTCAAAAACATTTTAGGTTAATCTTAATATTTTAAAATTGATAATTTAGAGGCTATGCAACCTACATATAATAGCTCTTGGAGGTCAAGTCAAATGTTTCATCCGGTTGTACCCAAAACTGGCCATTAACACTCGATAACTCACTTGTAGTGGTATTCACATAACTGGTGTTGTTTATTTGTTACTAGGGAGTCCAAAGATTGGAAAGATCATAATGGCTGCAGCTGCAGAGCATTTGACTCCTGTGACATTAGAGCTTGGTGGAAAATGTCCAACCATTATTGATCACCACTCCGTTTCAAAGGACATGAAGGTGTGTGCTTTGCTCTGTTTTCCTAGCTTTAATTTGTGATCATGAATTTATCTTAATTTTTATTATTGATGATGAGCATATAGTCGGTTGTGAAGAGAATCTGTGGAGGAAAGTGGGGATCTTGTAGTGGACAAGCTTGTATCTCCGTAGACTACGTTCTTGTAGAACATAGTTTTGCGTCTACTCTGGTACGTATACACACAAACGCAGATGCAAATGCTATTTCTATAGTATCTCTAAGATTTTAGTGTTTTTATAGATTGATATGTTGAAGCCGGTGATAAAGTCTTTCTTTGGGGAAAACCCTAAAGAATCTGGATGTCTATCTAAGATTGTCACCAAGAAACACTTTCAGAGATTGTCTCGGCTTCTTAATGATCCTCGTGTTAAAGCTTCAATTGTTTATGGTGGCTCCATGGATGAAGAGAACCTGTAAGCTTTTGATTCAGTCATGTTTCTTTTATTAGATGTAATCTGTTCTACTAATTTTTGACCTAAATTTGTTTGGCAGGTATGTTGAGCCAACGATCTTGTTGGATCCTCCTCTTGATTCTGAGATAATGAATGAAGAAATATTTGGTCCAATTCTCCCTATTATCACAGTAAGCATGTTTAAATTACAGTCTTAAGTAGAAAATACATTTGAATTATCGTTGCTAAATTTTCTTTATTTCCTCTGATGTAATGAAGTTACGTGACATCCAAGAAAGCATAGGGTTCATCAAGTCAAAACCAAAGCCACTTGCCATCTATGCATTCACCAAGGACGAGAACCTTAAAACTAGAATCTTGTCAGAAACATCCTCTGGAAGTGTTACTTTCAACGACGTCATGATCCAGGTTAGATTAATCTCCACAAAATTATTGTATTAAATATAGAATTTGAAATGATTTATTTTTATGAGTATTTAGATAGTTTTAGGTGAACTGATATTTTATCATGATTTTATTTAAATAACTTTGGAAATTCATATAAAATTATGAGATTTAAATTTATTTTCATAACCAATAAACATCCCCAAAAACTTCTAATATAATAAGAAGAGTACTAAAATTTAGGATTTAAAATATTTACCATAACAGTTGATTTCAAACATGAAAATTCCCCTAAAAAATCAAAATTTATATTTAAATAACAATGCATTTATCATTTTAATACAAATAAATCAATCTCTCAGTTGAATACAACCTCTAGTCATCTCTTGGATATATATATCAGAACAAAGAAAAAGTTCGATTTTGAGTGTAACTTTGTATTTGAACTCTGAAAACACACAATGTAGAAGTTTCTCGTATCTTCAACTGTTAATTTAAATTGCAGTATATGTGTGATGCGTTGCCCTTTGGAGGAGTGGGGCAGAGTGGAATAGGAAGGTATCATGGGAAATACTCCTTCGAATGTTTCAGTCACGAGAAGGCTATAATGGAAGGAAGCTTAGCAATGGATTTTGAAGCTCGCAACCCTCCATGGAACAACTTCAAGCTCAACTTTATTAGACTCGCATTTCGTGAAGCTTACTTTAAGCTTCTCCTCTTAATGCTTGGTCTTACAAAAGGAGTGAGAAAGTGAGACACACGAGCACACACTATTTGATATTCATATCTTCATCTAATAAGTTTGATTCCAAATATCATTTAAGCTTGAGATTTTCTATATAAGTAATTTTTGTGTTCCACTTATAAACAAAAAGGCTATAAGTTGAATATGATTATACTTTCATAAGGTAATATTCTGCGTATGCCTAAGACTACGGAATCAGATAACATAACAAATTATATATATATGTTAGTGTTTCAGAAAAGAATAATTATTTTAATAACGCAATATCTTTGTAAATTACCAGATTTTGCATTAAACGGAAGAGATTATGATTGAACTAAATTTTGAAGAAACTCCAGTTATGAAATATTATTCAAAGATTTAAATAGAATATCCGAAATAACAATCAAACTAACTTAAACTGAAAAAAAATCCAAAGCCTAAACAAAAAATCAGAGAAAAAAAAAGCAAACTATCTAAAAAAAATTCTTATTCAAATCAGCAAAACCAAGAACTTAGACATTGCCAGAAGCTTTCTCCTCATGTGGAAAGAAGTATCGGTTGTACATCATAAGAGAATCAGCTGCGACGGGCTCATTGTCTTGGTTCCTATGCCATGTGTATAGTGCGTGGGTTTTGTTTTTAATCTCAAGAAGAGCATGACCAAAACTCGATTCCCTATAAGCCGAGTAACTTGGTTGTGGATCAGTAAAACTGTAGAAAAGGAACAAAGATTATCGAATCATATATGGTTAAAACAACTAAAAAGAGACCAAACTTTTTTTTTGTTACCTATTTGCGATTCCTTCAATGTTTCCTCCATCTCCAATTGTAATGTAAATGGGAGCATTAGGGTCTTTCACAGGAGTGCTCAAGCCATTGGTGATATTATACTTAATATTGGAAACACGTTCGGATCTCTCATACGCATGGACATGACCAGCCAAGACCAAATCAACCTTGCTATTAACAAACCACGACTCAAACATTACCCTCATGCTCTCACCTTCCATGTAATGGTAGTTGACACTATTGTACCACGGGGAGTGAACCATAACAATCAACCATGGAGTCTCCTCTCTGTTAACGTTCTTCAGCTCTTGCTCGAGCCACACATATTGCGGTGTGTATTTGCCTAGAAATGAAATAAGTGTTATGTAAAAAAAATCAAGAAACGTTACAAATCTTTGTTTTGTAGTTTTTCTTGTTACCGTAGCCAGAGTAAGAGGAGAGGACAATGATGTGAGCAGGGCCGCGTCTGACTGAATACCAAAGAGGAGATATGCTCCCTGAGGTTTTGAAGGCGTTATGGTAACGGCGAATATAAGGCCTGAATGCGTGACGCTCACCCTAATTTAAGATTCAAAATGTAACTAAACCGAAACTGAACCAAACTAAATTACGAAAAGGCTTGAAATAGGTGTATCTTACAATGTTTGGAACGAAATCAATCTCGTGATTCCCAGCGGCATAGATAATGGGCTGGTAAGCAGCGCAAGGCTCCATGAATCTTCCCCAAGTATCCCATTTTCTCTGGTCATGGTTTGGATGGTTGTCTTGATATGCCAAGTCTCCGGGGAAGAGAATGGTTTGGCCTTTAGGGTTCGACATGTAATGGTACAATGTTTCGTTGGAAGCATAGGTTTGTCCAAGATCACCTACAAAAAAAGAATGACTCATTAGATATTGATGTTATAAACACTAGTTTAAAATTAGGTTAATAAAGATCAGTTAATTACCAATAATCCCGAATGTGTATGGGACATCAGGTCCAACCTTTGGGGGAGTTGTGAAAGAGAATTGTCTAACTGATTTATCAGTACCAACCTCATAGATGTACTTAGTATCATACTGACATGTAAAACAAGAACAGAAACATTAAAACACCGTCTAAAAAGAAGACTATCAAGTTAAGTAATACAAAGTAGACAAACCTCAAGATTTTTAATGGTGGCGTGATGAAGAAATCCTGAAGCATAGTTGTAGAATTTGTAAGACGACGTGGAGGCTTTCTTCTTCAACTTCTTCACGTCACTGCCATTAGTAGCGATCCAGTAAGTAACCACATCAGAACCAGCTAGGTTTAACGGTGTCACCCACGAGATAATCATGCCACGGCCATTGCGATCTCCTTGCGTTATATGAACCTAAAACAATAATAAAAATAAATCAATACTAAGTATGTGATGTTTTGGTATACTAAGATACCACTGATAAGAAAACTAAGAAATTAAAACCTGTTCCGGAGCATTGTGACCGGCCGGAGAAGGGAATGTTTCCAGAGACATCTCGTTTGATGGTTGAGCTTGTCGGGCATATTTGCTTGTTATTCCACCATTGATTACCGTGGTGATGCTTAGAAGTACGAGGGAGAGTATGAATATCTTCATGTTTAATCTGTGATGGCTTCAAGAACTTAGTTGTTTGTAGTTGTTTAGTTGGTAAACGAGGTTATATATATATATATATATATATGATCGAGTGGAATATGCTAGTATTTGGCTTGGAATCTATATAAAGAACGATATGCGTAAAACTAATTTAGTAATATATATATCCTCGGATAAATCTGTTGCACTATCTATTTCCAAAAGAATATTCAAAATAGCTGACTTTTACTTAGTAATATATACCCTCGGATAAATCTGTTGCACTCTCTATTTCAAAAGAATATTCAAAATAGCTGATTTTAATTTAGTAATATATACCCTCGGATAAATCTGTTGCACAATCTATTTCAAAAAGAATATTCAAAACAGCTGATGATAGACTTCGTTGTATTATCGTGAACATTTTCCATAATGTAACAATTTTTCTTAACAGTAACAAATTATATAATTATCTCGTTATCAGATTTTTTGTAACTGGATGTTAAGATATTGCAAAAAAAATTCTGCAATCTAGCTTAGGTAGAAAAAAATATTAACAGCTTTATAAAAATATTTAATAAACAAAAAACTAATTACAAAAAAGTTATGATTAAAAGTGATAAATTTAAAATCCAATAAAAATAATAATTAATAACTAAAAAAATTATAGCATGAACGTTGTTTCATACATTCTAATGATCACCAAATATTTCATCGAGCTTTGTAACATACTCGAAAAAATCTGTTCTGAGGCGTGGATTTTCTGGATTCGTCTTATACACATTGTAAAATTTCTTCAAATTATCCCAACGATTTTTAGCATGCTTCCAACTCAACTCTATCCCAAATTGGTCATTAAGCTTCTTGACAATATTTTCTTTCTGAGACAGATTAAAAAATCTGTTTCCTTCAATTTTGCTTTGCTTCTCCACAATTATACATTGAAGTAATGTATGAGTCATCTCATTTGTCCATGTAACTTTCTGAAAACAAGACATATTTTACTTATTTACTCTTTGTGATCCAATAAAGACAAAAGTTAATAATAAATAGCATACCGCCATTAAAGTGGAAGCTGAAATATCTTGTGAAGCCATAATTGTCAACTCTAACATTACATAGTATAGAAAACGCATTTAGAAAACAAATAAACTTAACTGATTGGAATATAAAACAGAGCCAAAAGTAAATCAAAAGAAGACTAGAATTACCTTCTTCTGTCGTTAAAAAAATTGCCCTATCAACGGCAAATTGTGTATTTTGTTTGACATCGATCAACTTTTATACTAATTTTATTAGATAAGCATAATTATTTTGTGATAGATGCATATCATAGATTCTGGGAAACAATATATTTCATATTTATCTAGCTAACTAAATATTTAGTGGGTAACTATTTTTTCCCGCCGTTTCGGTAAACACTTTTTGGCGCATCAATAAAACTTCTACAATGAATAGACTTCAAACTTATATAAATCCAAGTTGGCATAACAAGAAGCACTAGAAGCATGAGCCAGAAGAATAACGAAAAACCAGTGAAGTTTCATAAACAATAAACTCTCCAACTGTTAAAAAGAAAGAGAATTGACAAAGAAGACATAAAGATACGTTCTAGTAATCTAATGAAATTAAAACATGGTTAACGAAAAACTGGCTGGCTGACAACAAGCTAACGATAATCCCATATATCTCTTGCTATACCATCTCTAATAGTTGACATATACGCATCAGCTGTCGGATCATAATTTCGATCCACTCCATGATCGTCATGAGATGGAGATGTGTTTCCTTCAAGATCAGTTTCATAATTCTCTGTTTCATCGGCAGCATTAAAGTCGATGTCATCTATTTTAGAATCTCGAATAAAATTATGCAATGCCATAGTTGCTGCAACAATTTTTTCTTGCATATCGACGTCATAGCGAACAGGGCCTTCTAAAATAGACCACTTTCCCTTCCACACTCCAAATGTTCTTTCAATTATTGACCGAAGAGAGGAATGCCTGTTGTTAAAAATCTCTCGTACAGTTGTCGGTCGACGTCCAGCAAAATGATTTGGATGGTAGGCCTCACCTCTATATGGAGCTAGGAAACCTCTTCGGTTAGGATAGCCGGAATCCACTAGAAAGTATTTTCCCGAGTTTGGGAATGGGAAAAATTTATCATGACGCGCACAATATGTCAGTATCTTTGAGTCATGTGCACGACCCGGAACTCCAATACGTGTATATATAAATTTCATATTGAAATCACACACTGCTAAGATGTTCATTGAAGTATAATTATGATGGTTCCAATATGTGATCTTCTTATTTCCGCCAACACGTACACGAACGTGTGTACCATCTATGGCCCCGATACAATCTTCAAAATAGGGAAAATACCTCTTATCATGTATGATTCGTGGTGGTGTCTCATCCAGCTCTTCTCTTTTCCATGAAACTATGTCTGAATGCAAGCAACATAGGGCATTAATAACATCACTAAATTTTGTTGTAACAGTCCATTGTGCGACTTGAAATTCTGCTGCTATGCTCCTTTGTGATGGGTTATGTCCCAAAATCTTGAGAGTCATACCTAAAGCAACCTCAACTCTTACCCAATGAGAGTCTTTAAGACCGTATGATTTTAGTGTATTTAAGAGCTTAAGAAACACTCTTTGTTTCATACGTAAAACATGGAGGCATTGTGTGTCGCTCTCATACATCAGTTGATGCATTATACGTAGCCCACCTCCAGGGTCCGTTCTCAATTTTTCTCTGTGGGAGAAACGACTACGCTCAATACATAAGATGGCTTCAACAGCTTGGTCATCGGCATCAATAATTTCCATGATCGTTTTCAACTCCACGTTACTTGTTTCCTGAAACAAATTAAGCTCTTGTTACCTAAGTTTCAATAAATAAATAAGTAAGCTCATAAACAATGTGACGTCAATCATAAAAATTATTCTTGTAGTGCCATAATATCAATGAATAAATAATTAACCTCAAAAAAATCCACCGAGAACTAAAATCAAAAAAAAAAGATACTCATTGTCAAAAGTAAAATGCAAACATGAAAGCACAATTCCCATGAAAAAAAAGAAGCTAATCATCAAAAAAAATCGTTACGGGACTCCTTAGTTTGACGTTTCAGAAAAGGTAATTTTTCATCATCAGGAAGAGCCATAAATAAGCCTCGCACAACATCATTTGTTGCAATAAGGTCAAGTGATGCCCAATATAGCTCTGTCATTGGAATTAGATCAGGTACACCTCTCACACACTTGACAACAAGAGCCATACGTTCCTCAGTTGCATTTGTTGACTTTGTTTTAGATGTAGATGATGCCATCTGTTCTAGAATACCATTTCGGTCTTCCATGGTCGCAGCAATACGATCGAGCGTGGAGTCCATTGGAGTGCGCTTACGCTTTCGGCGAGATGTGTCTTTCATAATTTGTTGTGACGTCATTACAGGATCTTTCTCGATAACATTTGGAGTATCTTTCATCGGAGTTTGTAACCAGTCTGTATCTTCTTGTTCCATATGATCCATATCATGGGAATCATTTTGCATCTGAACTTCTTCTTCATCACTTAACTCAAGTCGTGGAGTACGATGATGTACACCACGTCTTGGTTGCCATGACTCCTCAACCACGACAGTTTCATCTCGAAATACCACGTCAAGAAGCGGTATATAACGCAATGGATGTGAGCGAAATTTTGAAGCTTCAGGGTAAGCCTTAAAAACCATATCAAATAATCATCAAAAACAAATATATTATAAAACATGAAATTAATGCAAGGTGAAAACATAGCTTTAATTGTACCTTGATTTTGTCTTTCCACCAATGCTCAGGTGCATCAATACTCCCTGTTCTACTATTAAATCCAAGACCAGTTGACCCAAAAGTAATTCTACGATAGATTTCATATTGCCTTTTCAAAGTGTCAAGTCTGTTTTTGACTTTGTTCCAACTGATCGTAACTGGAAATTGTTTTTTAAATTCTTTGAGAACGTTTTGTTTTCCCTGCTCACTCAAGTTTTTTCCTTTAGAATTTCCATCTTGTTTTTCCAGCGTTATCAGTTCTAACAAGTAACGAGTCATCTCATCTGACCATTGCAGTTTCTATTCAAAGATAAGTTGAAACATATATACAATTACAAAAACATACACATATATATGAATCATATACTTATGATCCAAAGAATTTAAACAACAAAACATATCATAAATCATAAAACAATAAAGCTGTAATGGAAAAAAAATCATAATCCACTTACGTTGGTTTCTTGACTTTCTTCTTGGCTGGAAGCCATGATTTCAGTGGATTGTAACAAATTAGGGTTAACGTGATTGTTAAATATATACATATATAATATTGACTAAAAACAAATAAAGTAGTTATACGTGATTGTGATAAGTTAGGATCTATGAAATATAAATCTAATTTTAATGTTTAATATTTTTTTTATCCAATCGCAACCGCCCGCAACCGCAAACGCTTGCGGGAAGGAGCTTTTGACTTTGAGCTGTACAAAGTGGTTAAAAATGGTACAAAGCGATTTATGTGATTGTTTCGAAACGCTACCAACCGCTATCAACCACAAAAGCTGCGTTTGCGGGTGGTAGCGGGAAAACCAGTCAAGCCCTATGTTGGCAACCATTTACAAGAATCTTTGAGAAAAAAACTATTGCAACTATGTATATTAATAAATAAATAATATTTTAAAGTAAAAAAATAATAAACAATGTGTATATTATATAATACAAAAATATATAAATACAATATAGAGAAATCGCTAAAAATAGAACAAATTAAATACCACTTTACAAAAATATATTCAATCCAAAATATATTAACAATTGGATTTACAATTTAGTGATTATTTTTTTGAATTTAGTACTGAAAAGGTAGGATTAAGTTTCTAAATATTTTATAAATATTTTTAAAAATAATTTAGTCCATTTTCATTATAATTTAAAGGTACTTTTGAAAATTATCATTCACTAAAAGTAAATTTATAAAATGGTATTAAATTTGTGGTAGAATGTAATTTCTCCTATAATATATATTAATATATCATGTATATAAACTTTTAAAATAAAATTTTACGGATTAAGAGTATCTCCAATGGTTGGTTTTAATTTTTATCTTTAAAATTTTACTTATATTCAAAATAACGTGAAAATAAAACAACTTTTGCTTCAATAATTTTTTCTTTTTTTCGTAAAAATAATATTAAGTATCTTTATTTTGTTATTATTTTTTAACAACACCTTCTGCATTTTCATATTTAAAATATTTACCCAATTATTTTGTCATAACAATATTTCAACATAAATATTATATAATATAAATTTAATATTTTTATAATAAAAATTATTACACAAGACAAATAAATAAACAAAAACATTAGATTTTATAAGAAGCATTGTACATATATTTTTTACAAGTGATCAATTAAATCGTTCTGAAGTGCGAATTAAAATTTTTGAGTTTCGAAATTTTATTTTTTATATTAATTATGTAATTTTTTTATTAGTAGAAGTTGTAGTATATCTAATATTTTAAATTAATAGGATGGAAATAAATTGAAGTTAAAAATTAATTAGGTTATATTCAAGTATTTAATTTATTTTAGTAAAAATAAGAATAAGTAAAATTAGAAATCAATTTATAACTAAAAAAATTATTTTAAAATAATAAAAATGTGAATAATATATTTTCAGAGTCAAAAGAATTATTGTTTATGATTTTATTTTAAAGTAAATATAAAATAAAGTTAGTAAATTTGCTTTAAAACGAAACAAAAGTAAAAAATGAAGTGAAATTAGGAATGGTCTAAACGGTATGCACAACTCAAATTTGATCAACATAAAACAAAACTAATCGTCACCTCGAGGGTATTTAAATCACTCGACCGATAGATGGCGGTGGATCTAGGGAAGCGGGCCTGGATGTATTAGTTCAAATTTTCCTTCTATAATTTCAACCACAAAAGCTTTTTCATCTATTAATAATTGGTCTTACGGGATCCACACAATTATTTTTTTATCAACTTAAAATGCACACATGTCCTCGCGAAAAAGAAGAAAGAGAAATTTTTAAAAATACTATTTTTTTATTATTTTTCATTTTTTACTTTTACTAAAGAGATATTTTTTTACCATTTTTTCAAAGGGTAAATTTTTTAAAAATTAGTTAGAATCTTAAATTTTAAATTCCTAAACCCTATCCCGACCCTACACCACTCCTTAACTCTAAACAAGGATATAATTAATTAATCCAAAGGTTATAAATGTGTTTTTTCTCTTAAAAAACAAGGATAAAAATGATTAAGATATTTTTGAAAATTAGTACAAAAATAAAATGGTATTTTTGACAATTTCTAAAAAAAAAAGTATATCTACTAGAAGATTGATGTGACATGCAAAAGATTACTCCATTAAAAGATAACAAATTCTAACACAAAAATTACTCCCTCACCCAAGAAATTAGTTTTGTTTGTTTTTGTCATTGTGATGGAGAAGAGGGATCTAGAAAGAGAGTTTCACATGACAAGCTATGCCAGAAACTCTTCCGTCCAGGTTCTTGATATTTCAAGTACCTCCACTTACTTCATTTATAATCTTACTTGTAATCACCTGTTTGTTGTTTGGATATTGCAGAAGAAATCATCTGATAAGGCAAAACACATAACACTAGAGACAGTGCAACAACTCTACAAAGAGACAAGACCCAAGAGTTTAGGAATAGCTGACTTGGGATGTTCTTCAGGACCAAACACTCTTTCCACCATTAGAGACATCATCAAAGCCATCGAATTTGCTCACCACCGTGAGATCCCAAACCAGCCCTTGCCGGAACTCAGTGTCTTCCTTAACGATCTCCCTCAAAATGACTTCAACTCCATATTCAAGACCTTGCCTGACTTTCACATGGAGCTCAAGAGAGCTACCAACAATGATGGCTGCCCTTCAATTTTCATTGCAGCCTGTCCTGGATCATTTTATGGAAGGCTCTTCCCTGAAAGAACCATCCATTTTATTTATTCCTCTTTCAGCTTACACTGGCTTTCCAAGGTGAACATAGTTATCTATAAGAATGGTAGCTGAGATATATATGTATTGTGTATATATATAATGTTTCTTTTTCCTTGCAGGTTCCTCCAGCTTTGTTTGACCATCAAGGCAAGTCCATAAACAAAGGTTGTATTAACATATGCTCCTCGAGCCCTGAAGCTGTTTCCAAAGCTTACTACAGTCAGTTCAAGGAAGATTTCTCCATGTTCCTCAGGTCTCGATCAAAAGAGGTGGTTGCTGCAGGCAGAATGGTTCTCATACTACTTGGAAGAGAAGGTCCTGAGCATGTTGATAGAGGAATGTCTTTCATCTTGGAGCTTCTCGCAAGATCCATAGCACATCTTGTCTCACAGGTATACGGATGCAGCTTACAACTGATGGGTCACGTGGCCCGACTAATTTTTGATTTTCTTTAAGTAATCAGCTCAAAATCTTAAATTCTTAAAATAATTAGTTCAGATAGTATGATAATGCCCCCGACTAATATAAAGTAATTTATAATAGTTTCTCTGGTTAAAAATTATCCTAGATATGCCACTATATATATATATATATATATAATATGATTGATTTCACAAAGATGTATTTTGGCTTAGAAACAAGAGTAAATTTCTCAAATAACTTTTTTTGAAATTTTTGTCAAAAAAATAATTTTCAAAAATAAAAATGATCAAACTAGATCCTTTTATTTTAAAAAAAAATCAATAATTTTTATTTTTTTCAATTTTAAACTTTACCAAAACCATATCCCATAACTTTAAACCCTAAATCTAGATTATTTAATCCAATGAGTATAAATGTATATTTGCACTCTTTAATAAATGTTATTTTGATTTTTTTTAAATTATTGTTGTGACAAAAAAAATTTAGATGTATCTTAGAGTATTTTTCTAGAAACAATGTAATATATGTTTTCATTTAATTGTTGGGAGAAACTGAGGAGGAGAAGCTCGATTCTTACGAGATGCATTTCTACGCTCCAAGTGCTGCTGAGATAGAAGAAGAAGTGAACAAAGAAGGGTCATTTGAATTAGAGAAGTTAGAGATGATGGAAGCGGACAAGAAAGGCGATGAGGATGGTATGAGTTCCGGTAAGGTGGCTGCAAAGACGATAAGAGCGGTACAAGAGTCAATGCTCGCTCCACACTTCGGAGAAGAGATTTTGGACAAGCTTTTTGATACATTTGGTAGAATGGTTGACGAGGAGATGGATAAGGAAAACATAAGACCCATCACACTTGTTGTTGTCCTGAGAAGGAAACACTGAGATAAAACATATATAGATATGTGTACCAAATACTATTATATATATATGATAATAAAACCAGAATATCAAGGAAACTGATCAAGCAAATCCATTTACGGAACACTCGTTGATCTTCTTAGCTTGGCTTTCGAGTAAGCTGAAAGTTGAATCATCACTTACTCGCTCTTAGCCTCCAGGACGGCTTCTTGTCCTAGTGCTAAAGCTTCTTATCATTTGCATCTTGTGATTTTCTTAACTGTAATATATGAAGTATATGTAAAGAATGTGTTGTTATATATGGGGATGTATGGTTGTATCTTATTTGATTAAAGTAGAATTACTAGAACTGGTCAAAGTTTGGCTACCAGTTCAAAGAGTCCAATTATAACTTTTGTGCTGTTTAGTTCTATAACATAATAGAAATTAAGTGATGCGATCGACGAGCTTCTTTGAGTATTCAAATCTATCCTAACGCAATCCTTGACTTCATTATCATCAACGAACTTTCCACGAGACTCGGTTTATATTAAGTTATTTGAATCAGCAACTTAAGCCATTCGGATTTGAAGTTTTTCTTAAGAGAATCTTTTCACCAAAAACAATAGGTTTTAAATAAAAGAGTTCTTTTCAAAAAAGTTGAGAGACCTCCAATAAATGAATAACGTTTTGTTAAGAATGAATACATTTATCATCTAGGGCAATCATAGAAATAAACCTAAGGGACAACTGATTGGATATAGAGAACATATTCACTCTTTAAGTCTTAACTAAGAAACACGACTTTACTATTTCAAAAAGAAAAAAGATCCATATAGCAAGGTCAAAGTCAATAAACCAAGGCTCTTACCTTTCTTCTGAGTTAAATCTTGTTCCAAGCTTCCTGGAAATTTAGAAACATTAAGATGTTCCTCTTCAGAGTGTGTCTGAATTGTTATAAAACATGATGCATTATATGTGAAAATCTTTGTAAATGTAGCAATTTCATAAAAGGTACCACCAATGAAACTCGCCTGAGCCAGACAAGTCGAACCTGCTCGAAGAAGCATAGTGTTTCTTCTGAAAATTTTGCTATTTTGTGGTTATACAATAAAACCTGGTTTTCTCGAAGTAGTAGCTGAACCAGGAGGTTCAGTTCTAGTTGAGAGAACCAAGCAGAGACACTGCTTAGTGGATTACATAACTTTCTAAAAAAATCTCGTAAATGCTTTTCTCATGTAATTTCATTACCAGCTTCTTGATGATGATTCCAAAGAACCATGGAAATGGAAATGATCAGTGTTAGACTGAAACAAGAATAGTGTAGTAACTAACCTTTGATCAATTCCATTCAGAAAAGTGTATATCCAACCACTCAGTTTTACAAGATCCCCAGCAGTAGATTAACTACAAGAAAACATCGTGATTCTGAGGGAAAAATTCGTCGGTATGTCGTCGGAATTAAGGAATTCCGTGGATATACCGACGTCAACGGTCGTCGGAAATATCTCCTCGGAATTTCACATTTCCTCGGAATTTTCTCGGAAATTTCCGAGGAAATTCCGAAGAACGAATATTCCGTCGGAAATTTCCGAGGAACCGGTTTCGTCGGAAATTTCCGAGGAACCGGTTTCGTCGGAAATTTCCGAGGAAAGTAGTGTTCCTCGGAAATTTTTGACGAAACGTGGTCCTCGGAAATTTTTGACGAAACGTGGTCCTCGGAAATTCCTCGGAATTTCCTAAAATATGATTTTTTAGTAAAATTATAAATTATTTTATTTTTAATTAAAATTCGAAAATATAAAATAAATTTTAAATTGAAAATATATTAGATAATAGTTAGAGTTGTACAAATAAAAAAAGACATTCAGAGTTTTCAAAAAAAAACTTCGGGAACTGCTCGTTCGGGTACAACCTCCTCATCATCTCCATCATGCGCTCGTTAACCCTTCTCGTTTCCTCCCATCCCTTTTCTTGTTCCGCCATTTTCGCCTCTAACGCAGCTATGCGGTTATCCTTATCCTGCAGCTGCTCCATAATCATCACAAAAAAAATTCATAAAATATTAAAAATAACTTTATTAATTTAAAAAAAAATTTAAGCCACAAAAAAGGTTTCAGTAATATAAAAACCTTTTAATAAATAGGAAAATACTTTATTAATTTAAAAAATAGTTTTAAATCACCAAAAAAATTTCAGTAATATATAAAACATTTTAATAAATAGGAAAAAACTTTATTAATTTAAAAAATATGGTTTTAAATCACAAAAAACCTTTTAATAAATTGGAAAATACTTTATTAATTTAAAAAATAGTTTTAAATCACAAAAAAATTCAGTAATATAAAAAACCTTTTAATAAATAGGAAAAAACTTTATTAATTTAAAAAATATGGTTTTAAATCACAAAAAACCTTTTACTAAATAGGAAAATACTTTATTAATTTAAAAAATAGTTTTAAATCACAACAAAAATTTCAGTAATATAAAAAACCTTTTAATAAATAGGAAAATACTTTATTAATTTAAAAATAGTTTTAAATCACAAAAAAATTATAATTTCCGAAAATTAAAATTTCAGAAAATTAAAATTGATAATTTCCGAAAATTAAAATTTATAAATCAACAACTACAACAACAACAACACAATCAACACAAAAACCAACTAATTCCCCTATTTACCAATCACCCTAACAAAATCACAATCTAAAACATCTAAAATCCTTAAAACTAAGTTCAAATCCTAATCATAACAACTAAGGATGATGGGGATTAAGGACTTACATGATTTGGAATGAAATAGAGGAGATTTGAGGAGGTTTCGCGGCTGAGAATCGAGAGAGAGGGGGGGGGAGTTTTCGCGGTGGCCGATAGGAAGAGAAGAGAAGAGAAGAGAAATGAGGAAGAAGAACTCCCTAGGGTTAATAAAACCAAAAATTCCGACGGAAAAGGGGTCCTCAGAATTCCGTCGGAATTTATTAATTTAATTTTCGCGAAAATTTTTGGCGGTTTGAGTTCCCGGGTACTAAAAATTCTGAGGAAATTCCGACGGAAATTCCGACGGACATATGTTCCTCGGAATTTCCTCGGAAATTACTGAGGAAATTCCGAGGAAACATTGTTTGAGGTTTCAAAACCTAAACTTTTGATACGGTAAATCATTCATTGAACAATTTGATAGATTGTCAATGGATAGCATGACAATAGATGCCTATAAACCATGAAATTAAAGAATTATTAAAACGAGTACACGTATTGTCGTTTCTGTTCATTAAAGTGTATAAGTGTTTATGTTGTAGTTTAAGGATTTCGTTTATACAATCGAAAAAGTGTCTATAATTTGGGTACACACCATTTTTTGAATTCATAATCAATTCAAAACACTAACAAGGTTTATACAAGTCTTATTCAATCTGTAAATCGCTGTTTTCGGTTCCGAAACCCTATTTCGTCGGAATTTCCGACAAACGCTTGTTTTCCTCGGAATTTCCTCAGAATTTTCCGAGGAAATTCCGAGGAAATGAAACCCTAATATCAAATCCCTGAAATTCGATTATTACATTGAATTTTTCCGAGGAAATTCTGAGGAATTTTCTGAGGACATTCCGAGGAAATTCCGACGGCAACGGCTAGTTCCTCGGAATTTCCTCGGAATTTAGTCAAATCCCCAACGGCTATCTAACGGCTATAATATATCCTCGAAATTTCCTCGGTTTTTTCCGAGGAACACACGTTCCTCGGAATGTCCTCAGAATTTTCCGACGGATCTACACTTCCTCGGAATTTCGTCGGTATATTCCGAGGAAATTCCGAGGAACCACGAAATTTTTGGAGAGAACCAAGCAGAGACACTGCTTAGTGGATTACATAACTTTCTAAAAAATCTCGTAAATGCTTTTCTCATGTAATTTCATTACCAGCTTCTTGATGATGATTCCAAAGAACCATGGAAATGGAAATGATCAGTGTTAGACTGAAACAAGAATAGTGTAGTAACTAACCTTTGATCAATTCCATTCAGAAAAGTGTATATCCAACCACTCAGTTTTACAAGATCCCCAGCAGTAGATTCACTACAAGAAAACATCGTGATTCTGAGGGAAAAATTCGTCGGTATGTCGTCGGAATTAAAGAATTCCGTGGATATACCGACGTCAACGGTCGTCGGAAATATCTCCTCAGAATTTCACATTTCCTCGGAATTTTCTCGGAAATTTCCGAGGAAATTCCGAAGAACGAATATTCCGTCGGAAATTTCCGAGGAACCGGTTTCGTCGGAAATTTCCGAGGAACCGGTTTCGTCGGAAATTTCCGAGGAAAGTAGTGTTCCTCGGAAATTTTTGACGAAACGTGGTCCTCGGAAATTTTTTGACGAAACGTGGTCCTCGGAAATTCCTCGGAATTTCCTAAAATATGATTTTTTAGTAAAATTATAAATTATTTTATTTTTAATTAAAATTCGAAAATATAAAATAAAATTTTAAATTGAAAATATATTAGATAATAGTTAGAGTTGTACAAATAAAAAAAGACATTCAGAGTTTTCAAAAAAAAACTTCGGGAACTGCTCGTTCGGGTACATCCTCCTCATCATCTCCATCATGTGCTCGTTAACCCTTCTAGTTTCCTCCCATCCCTTTTCTTGTTCCGCCATTTCGCCTCCAACGCAGCTATGCGGTTATCCTTATCCTGCAGCTGCTCCATAATCATCACAAAAAAAATTCATAAAATATTAAAAATAACTTTATTAATTTAAAAAAAAAATTTAAGCCACAAAAAAGGTTTCAGTAATATAAAAACCTTTTAATAAATAGGAAAATACTTTATTAATTTAAAAAATAGTTTTAAATCACCAAAAAAATTTCAGTAATATATAAAACATTTTAATAAATAGGAAAAAACTTTATTAATTTAAAAAATATGGTTTTAAATCACAAAAAACCTTTTAATAAATTGGAAAATACTTTATTAATTTAAAAAATAGTTTTAAATCACAAAAAAAAATTCAGTAATATAAAAAACCTTTAATAAATAGGAAAAAACTTTATTAATTTAAAAAATATGGTTTTAAATCACAAAAAACCTTTTACTAAATAGGAAAATACTTTATTAATTTAAAAAATAGTTTTAAATCACAACAAAAATTTCAGAAATATAAAAAACCTTTTAATAAATAGGAAAATACTTTATTAATTTAAAAATAGTTTTAAATCACAAAAAAATTATAATTTCCGAAAATTAAAATTTCAGAAAATTAAAATTGATAATTTCCGAAAATTAAAATTTATAAATCAACAACTACAACAACAACAACACAATCAACACAAAAACCAACTAATTCCCCTATTTACCAATCACCCTAACAAAATCACAATCTAAAACATCTAAAATCCTTAAAACTAAGTTCAAATCCTAATCATAACAACTAAGGATGATGGGGATTAAGGACTTACATGATTTGGAATGAAATAGAGGAGATTTGAGGAGGTTTCGCGGCTGAGAATCGAGAGAGAGGGGGGGGGAGTTTTCGCGGCGGCCGATAGGAAGAGAAGAGAAGAGAAGAGAAATGAGGAAGAAGAACTCCTTAGGGTTAATAAAACCAAAAATTCCGACGGAAAAGGGGTCCTTAGAATTCCGTCGGAATTTATTAATTTAATTTTCGCGAAAATTTTTGGCGGTTTGAGTTCCCGGGTACTAAAAATTCTGAGGAAATTCCGACGGAAATTCCGACGGACATATGTTCCTCGGAATTTCCTCGGAAATTACTGAGGAAATTCCGAGGAAACATTGTTTGAGGTTTCAAAACCTAAACTTTTGATACGGTAAATCATTCATTGAACAATTTGATAGATTGTCAATGGATAGCATGACAATAGATGCCTATAAACCATGAAATTAAAGAATTATTAAAACGAGTACACGTATTGTCGTTTCTGTTCATTAAAGTGTATAAGTGTTTATGTTGTAGTTTAAGGATTTCGTTTATACAATCGAAAAAGTGTCTATAATTTGGGTACACACCATTTTTTGAATTCATAATCAATTCAAAACACTAACAAGGTTTATACAAGTCTTATTCATCTGTAAATCGCTGTTTTCAGTTCCGAAACCCTATTTCGTCGGAATTTCCGACAAACGCTTGTTTTCCTCGGAATTTCCTCAGAATTTTCCGAGGAAATTCCGAGGAAATGAAACCCTAATATCAAATCCCTGAAATTCGATTATTACATTGAATTTTTCCGAGGAAATTCTGAGGAATTTTCTGAGGGACATTCCGAGGAAATTCCGACGGCAACGGCTAGTTCCTCGGAATTTCCTCGGAATTTAGTCAAATCCCCAACGGCTATCTAACGGCTATAATATATCCTCGAAATTTCCTCGGTTTTTTCCGAGGAACACACGTTCCTCGGAATGTCCTCAGAATTTTCCGACGGATCTACACTTCCTCGGAATTTCCGACGGATCAACTCTGACGAAACGTGGTCCTCGGAAATTTTTGACGAAACGTGGTCCTCGGAAATTCCTCGGAATTTCCTAAAATATGATTTTTTAGTAAAATTATAAATTATTTTATTTTTAATTAAAATTCGAAAATATAAAATAAAATTTTAAATTGAAAATATATTAGATAATAGTTAGAGTTGTACAAATAAAAAAAGACATTAGAGTTTTCAAAAAAAAACTTCGGGAACTGCTCGTTCGGGTACATCCTCCTCATCATCTCCATCATGCGCTCGTTAACCCTTCTCGTTTCCTCCCATCCCTTTTCTTGTTCCGCCATTTCGCCTCCAACGCAGCTATGCAGTTATCCTTATCCTGCAGCTGCTCCATAATCATCACAAAAAAATTCATAAAATATTAAAAATAACTTTATTAATTTAAAAAAAAAATTTAAGCCACAAAAAGGTTTCAGTAATATAAAAACCTTTTAATAAATAGGAAAATACTTTATTAATTTAAAAAATAGTTTTAAATCACCAAAAAAATTTCAGTAATATATAAAACATTTTAATAAATAGGAAAAAACTTTATTAATTTAAAAAATATGGTTTTAAATCACAAAAAACCTTTTAATAAATTGGAAAATACTTTATTAATTTAAAAAATAGTTTTAAATCACAAAAAAAATTCAGTAATATAAAAAACCTTTTAATAAATAGGAAAAAAACTTTATTAATTTAAAAAATATGGTTTTAAATCACAAAAAACCTTTTACTAAATAGGAAAATACTTTATTAATTTAAAAAATAGTTTTAAATCACAACAAAATTTCAGAAAATATAAAAAACCTTTTAATAAATAGGAAAATACTTTATTAATTTAAAAATAGTTTTAAATCACAAAAAAATTATAATTTCCGAAAATTAAAATTTTCAGAAAATTAAAAATTGATAATTTCCGAAAATTAAAATTTATAAATCAACAACTACAACAACAACAACACAATCAACACAAAAACCAACTAATTCCCCTATTTACCAATCACCCTAACAAAATCACAATCTAAAACATCTAAAATCCTTAAAACTAAGTTCAAATCCTAATCATAACAACTAAGGATGATGGGGATTAAGGACTTACATGATTTGGAATGAAATAGAGGAGATTTGAGGAGGTTTCGCGGCTGAGAATCGAGAGAGAGGGGGGGGGGGAGTTTTCGCGGCGGCCGATAGGAAGAGAAGAGAAGAGAAGAGAAATGAGGAAGAAGAACTCCTAGGGTTAATAAAACCAAAAATTCCGACGGAAAAGGGGTCCTTAGAATTCCGTCGGAATTTATTAATTTAATTTTCGCGAAAATTTTTGGCGGTTTGAGTTCCCGGGTACTAAAAATTCTGAGGAAATTCCGACGGAAATTCCGACGGACATATGTTCCTCGGAATTTCCTCGGAAATTACTGAGGAAATTCCGAGGAAACATTGTTTGAGGTTTCAAAACCTAAACTTTTGATACGGTAAATCATTCATTGAACAATTTGATAGATTGTCAATGGATAGCATGACAATAGATGCCTATAAACCATGAAATTAAAGAATTATTAAAACGAGTACACGTATTGTCGTTTCTGTTCATTAAAGTGTATAAGTGTTTATGTTGTAGTTTAAGGATTTCGTTTATACAATCGAAAAAGTGTCTATAATTTGGGTACACACCATTTTTTGAATTCATAATCAATTCAAACACTAACAAGGTTTATACAAGTCTTATTCAATCTGTAAATCGCTGTTTTCAGTTCCGAAACCCTATTTCGTCGGAATTTCCGACAAACGCTTGTTTTCCTCGGAATTTCCTCAGAATTTTCCGAGGAATTCCGAGGAAATGAAACCCTAATATCAAATCCCTGAAATTCGATTATTACATTGATTTTTCCGAGGAAATTCTGAGGAATTTTCTGAGGACATTCCGAGGAAATTCCGACGGCAACGGCTAGTTCCTCGGAATTTCCTCGGAATTTAGTCAAATCCCCAACGGCTATCTAACGGCTATAATATATCCTCGAAATTTCCTCGGTTTTTTTCCGAGGAACACACGTTCCTCGGAATGTCCTCAGAATTTTCCGACGGATCTACACTTCCTCGGAATTTCGTCGGTATATTCCGAGGAAATTCCGAGGAACCACGAAATTTTTGGAGACTCGGAATTTCCTCAAAATTTCCTCGGAATATTCCGAGGAACTCATTTTCCCTCGGAATTTCCTTCAGTATATTGATGTTTTCTTGTAGTGATTTGAGGAAACTTCATCACTAGTTTAATAAGCAGAAGAGAATAATCTTCTACAAATGTGGTGTAAAAAACTTACATTCAATCCGGCAATGGTTTCCAACTTTCCATAAACTGAATGTAACAAATTGTGACTCTGGTATGCCAGAAAAAGCCACTAGGTAAATGAGACCAGATAAAAGGTAAAGGCATACGTTGATACTAAACTAGATTGCAAGCCAGCTATATCATAAAAGCGCTAGCAATGTGGTAAGAATATTTCATAAACTGTGGTTGTTGCTATTATTTAAGTAATAACATGGTACAAAGCAACTGAATCTCCATAGACTTGCTATATATAAGTTCCACAACTTAATTACTTAGAAAGTATATAAGACTAAGAGGTTTAATAATTGTTTTAAAAATTATAGATATATATATATTGAATTTTATATTTTATATGTAAAATAATATTTTTAGATTTTATTTTATCATTATAAAAAATAATTATTTTAAATATTTTTAAATTTAATTTAAAAATTTAATTTATATTTTCAAATTTAGTTAAGTTTATTACAACTAATTTACTACTTAATTCAGTGAATTGAACAAAATCTTTGAATGAACATATTTTATATTGATTATGCAAAAAATTAAGAATTTGGAAACATGATTAGTTGTTTTTACATAGAGT
Organism: Moricandia arvensis; assembly: GCA_905132765.1. Lineage (NCBI taxonomy): Eukaryota > Viridiplantae > Streptophyta > Magnoliopsida > Brassicales > Brassicaceae > Moricandia > Moricandia arvensis. The sequence continues at coordinate 23,212 of CAJHQP010004106.1, forward strand.
TAAAATACAACTCAAAAATTTAATTATTTATAATAGAAGTATAATTATCTACAAATTTTTTAATTTTAAAATTCTAAAGTTGATGTGAAACTCTTTTATATTTATAGTTATGTTATTAATTAAAAATTTTATTAATGATAATACACATAAATTATTCTTATATTTTAATAATTTTACCAAAAATGAAAATTTAATAAATGACATTACCAAAAATGTAAAATTTCATAAATGTCATGTCACATTTTATATTAAGTCATGTCATCATTTTTCTTTTAAAGTTAATGTAGTGATGACACTTGGCAAATCACTTCTCAAATAATGTATAGGAGATTTCAATTTGTAAATTCAACGTCTATTCCAATTGTATTACATCTTTACATTATAATATCCCACTCTTACACAACTCTCTGAAATTGTTACCTTACATTTAAGAAAACTACAATTTGTTGGAGAGAAAATCCCAAATTAAAAATATGAATGTTGGGGAGAAACTTCCAAATTTAAAATATGAAAAAGATTTAAGTGATTTGGATCAATTCAGTTATAGTCAATTGATTTTAAATTGAAAAAAAAAATAACATGGTAGCAAAGCATATCTATACTCTAACCTATTAATCCGGTTTCGAAAATGGCTCACCAGCCCATTAATTGATGGCCTGAGAGAATATGATGAATTATATCGAAATTAATATTTATACTACCACTATCTTGAAGGAAGATGTTGGTAAGAAACTAATACATTAAAAATAAAAAAGAGACTTAAGTGATATATAAATGATTTGAGTGGATTTAGTTATAGCCAATTGATTTTTAAGTTGAAAGTCCAAAAAACTTAGTGCAGTGATTGGAAGAAAAAAAGTCTCCAATCATCTACCGGATGAATGATTTTTCAAAGTAGACTGATGCTCTTGAATCATCTCACCGATTATAGATAATGTAGTATGATAAAAGAAAGGTATAGGGACCAAACACTTAGATCAAAAGCAATGGTGTCGCCCACCTTCCTATCACTTATCTTTAAACCCATTTTCTTCTTTAAATAATATTGTTTGTTTGTATCCCTGTCACTGAATTTTCTATTAAATAAACATGTAAATGTTTCAAATATACTCATAGAGATTTTCTCTCAGATATAATTTTTTTTGTTAATGATCTCTCTAATAACGAAATGAAATAAAAACGTTGGTCTAATTTATAGGTTGATAAATGGTACTAATGTTATGTTACAAGGATCACGTAGAGATTCACAACAAGACATGAAAATGATATCACTCAGGTTCATGATTCAAACCATTGTTTCTATTCATTTGCAAGTTAAGTTTCATAATTCACATTCCCCCACATTATCCACCATATATAACCTTAAGAAACACTCTTTCTTCAAGTAAATTTCTTTAGAAAAAAACATAAATTTAGATGATTGGTACAACAAAAGATCCTTTCAAAAACTTGAAAGGCAAAGGAAAAAAGAAAAACAAAGAAAGACACAGAAAAGACTAACTTAAGAGACTCCTCATGTCATGTTCACAAGGACATGGCCACATGGTAGGTTATGTCATTTAGACCCCACAACTTCTCATCTCACTTTCTTTGTCCCCAACCTCCTCCACTTTATCAAATTTGTCCCTCTCTTACTAGATTTCGAATCTCATGTGTGTGGGTCAATGTTGCTTTCTATTTAAAGCTAAGAATAATTATACCAAATGGATTACTTTTCTCCCCCACACATATAAACTTAAGTCTATCTTTCTCTCTTAAAAGATAAGATAAGAGCTTTAAGCTTTCTTTACCTTCTCTCCATGGACTTGTCTGTACTTGAAAGAGCTAAATGGCTGCAGCAGCAACAAATGGTCTCACATGAATTTTTTGAGATAGTTGGCTCAGATGGGAGAGAAGAGCTCAAAAGGGTTGAGAGTTATTTGGGAAACAATAATGATGAGTTGCAGAGTTTCAGACATTATGAAACTATTGATGGCTGCATCTCCAGGACAAGTAGCTTCCAAATGGAACAAGTGAAGAACAATGAAGAAAACAGAGTCATTGCCTTGCAGCACAAGAGAAAAACAGAGGTTTGTAGCTCAAGAAATCATTGTTTTTGGGGGCCATAGTTTGAAACATTGATTTTCATTTTGAATAACTTTTGGTTTTAGGGTAAGACAGAAAAGAGAGGGAAGAAGAAGATCAAAACAGAGGATGAAACAGAGTCAAGCATGAAAGGAAAATCAAACATGAGCAACAAAGAGACATCCTCAGAGATTGAGAAGCCAGATTACATCCATGTGAGAGCTAGAAGAGGTGAAGCCACAGACAGGCATAGCTTAGCAGAAAGGGTAATTAAATTAACTAAAGAGTTGTTACAAAGATTGAACTCAGAGAAAGTACATTGTAGTGTTTTATCTGAGTGATTTTTTTTTTTATTATGGCAGGCAAGGAGAGAAAAGTTAAGCAAGAAGATGAAATGTCTTCAAGACATTGTTCCTGGATGCAACAAAGTTACTGGTAAAGCCGGTATGCTTGATGAGATCATCAACTATGTCCAATCTTTGCAACAACAAGTCGAGTTCTTGTCTATGAAACTCTCTGTCTTGAATCCAGAACTTGAGTTTCATATCAGTGAATTATCCAGGAAACAGGTGAAAACAAATCCCTTCTCCAAGAATTATCTGATTTTTTCTCATTTATTGACTGGTTTAAATTGAAATATAGTCTCAGGCCTGCTTCACAGATCTTCCAGAAGCTATCTCAAAGCAGTCAATGATGGTGGATGCAAGTTCTTTTCCATTACACCAGCAAGGATCTCTAGATTACTCAGTCATCAACTCAAACCAACCCACATCTCTCGGCTCTGTAATAATCCTATCTCAAAGAGCCGTCTCTTAGCCAAAATTTTTTTAAAAATATAATAATAATAATAATCTTTTCCCTAGACAAATTGTTCATTATTAGTACTAAATTCTTGTTTCTTGTCCCTGAAGCAACATATTTTTTCTTTCCTGCAGAAAGATCAGACATCTTCAAGCTGGGAAATTCACTCACAATGTCTTTACAACAACTTGAGAACCGATTCAGTTTCCAGTTTCTTCAGCCTCAAGTAACAAATTAGGGTTAAGGCTCATTGAAAAATGGCATTTTTCTGTCTTATCATGTTATCTTAAATTTGAACCAGAAAGACAGAGGAAACCAATCCAAAGATCTTTCAATCTCTTGTGGTCATAACAATTTTCTTGTTGTACATTGTAGTATACACATGATATCTCCAAAATACATTCTCACTTTTTATTATTTAATGATTTACAAATTGCAAACTATTTTCCTCACAATACACTCCCCCTGTCAAATCACAACTACACTTACTAATGGAAGCCCTTTAGACTAGTATCAACATATACAAACCTAAGTCAACAATGATAGCTTCTTAAAAAGGTAAGTTAAAAAACAACCTAACAAAACTTATGCTTTAATCTTCTTCTTCTTGAGAATGGAGAAACTGAGTCCAAAAAAGACCAGACTTCTTTGGAGGTGGTGCTGTTATTACAGGTTCCTGATACGTAACTGGAGCAACAACAACCTGTGAAGTAGTTGCAGCAGTTGCTTCTTCTTTTGGTGTGGAGGATTCTTCTTCTTCTACTTCTACTTCTTCTAGAGCTCTAAGCAGTTCAGATGCACCCACCTTAGCTTCCTCGGTTCCATTGTTGGATATCAAGAGAAGAGATGAGTAAATATTAAGGCCTTCTCTCACCACAAGATTGCAATACTCTATCTTCTCCACACAGAGCTGGAGGAGGATGGAGATTGCAATTCTCTACCTCCTCAGGAACATTTGAGTCCAGTAATTCAGATATTGAAGCTAAACAATCAGGAGTTTCGGTTACACAAACCCGACCTTTCTCAGTGTTGCAGAGATTATTCAGAATGATGATGAGTGTTTGCTGAAGATGCCTTGTTGCAAGAAAGATGTGAGATTCATGACGAAACCGAGAGAGACCATTTCCAGACAAATCTCATTGCTTGAAGACATGTTCTTGAGTGTGATCATAGCTTGTTCTTGAAGATGTTCTGCTCCAGACTCAGCGGTCTTCAAAAGAGAAGAGAGGGAGCTTGTTGAAGTTATCTTTGGAAAGACTGTGTGGGTGGTTAGAGAGAACCTCGAGTACGTTCAGAGCCTCTTCAGCTACTAACTCTGACCCGAGAAAGACACACAACATTTCAAACACTTCTTCTTTCAAGCTCTCTATAGCCTTCCTATTTCCACTGAGGAAAGTCAACAACAGATCCAAACCACAATTTACTATGTCTCCCTCAGTGCCATTTCTTTCATGAGCATTCTTCAGGAATGTGATAAGTGGCTCAAGAAACTTACTAGGTGACATAGACCGAACAGCCCTAGAATCTTTCTCAAAAAGACTTCTTACTTCTTGAACAACCTTGATCTGATCATCCCATGGAAGCTTAGTGAGTTCACATAAAGGCTCTATCTCCACCTCACTGCGAGTAGAATCTGTGACTTCAGTTCCTGATTCAGAAACTATCGTCTGCATTGGCATGAAGTAACCACCCTTTGACATCTTAGAGTAGGATGGTGAATCAGTGGAGAAGCTAGAGCTGAAGTCTCTACTCGTGAAGCAGCTGAGGTCAGGGATATTGTACAGAGAACTTCCAAAACTAGCAATGGAGAAGTCAAGATCATGTGAAGAGTTTGTGTGCTTCATTGCTGGATCTTGAACATCAAGACCGTGCTTCCTTGCACCATTTTGATATCTGATCCTTCATAGCTACGTTGGACTGCAATGTGAAATCATCTAGTACCCTTTTTGATACAGGACATGTATCATTACCTTCATCAAACCATCTCTGAATCAACATCCTCTCAAAGGTGTGGCCTGAGGAAATGATGACAGGATCATACATGACAGTAAGAGAAAGAGGACACTTAAACTGTTCAGGAAGTGTAGCATTGTGTTCCTCAGAACACCCGGCTTCTGCAACACTAGCACACACAGAATCATTGACAGAGTGATGCTGTCTGAGAGAGTTCTCTTTGTGATCACTCCAAATGATTTTCTCATGCTTTTCAGGAGACAGAGAAGATACTTCAGAATCTGTCTCTTGTTCCCTTCACACTCTCCTAGCTTTTCATAAAGCGACTTCAGGGATCTTCTCTCAATCACAATGGCTTCAGTTGTTGAAAGCTGAAGCTTTAGTGCTGCAAAATGGAAATCTCTGATCTCATCAGAAGAAACAGAAGAAGATGTGCTCTGTCTCATCAGTTTCCTAATAGCTTTCCCAGCTTCCTCTTCAGATGATTCTAGACTCAACACAGTTGACTTAAGATCTTGGAGTACCTCAAGTATCTGCAAGCAACAATGATTCAGCATTTTTCATAGAACAAAAAAATTCACAAACATTTAGGTAACAAACCTTAATAGCCAAAGCAGTAGGCACCATGGTTCTGATGTCAGCTAAGCTTAGTTCTAATAACTTTTTGGCTCTACAACCTCTTGAGAGTATAGCATCTCCTGTTACTGCCTGAAGATTAAAGCAACAGATTAATCACATTAGGCCACATAGAGTGATAAAAACGTACATAAAATGTGAGAGGAAGTTGAGTTTATGACAAACCATGTAGAGTTTACTGGTTTCACTGCAGTACTGAAGAAGCAGCTTAGCTTTCTCCAAACCTTTGTTGAGCAAACATAGAGTCTGTATCCCTGTGGTAGATCCAGGTCGAGCAGCTTCTATTTCAGGAAAGATTTTCATAACTCTTTCAACTAAGTTCTTCAACTCTAAGCACATGGAAGAGTGCATCTGAAGCAGAGAAACACCAAACATGTTATTACAATAACAAAGTTTAAGACAAAAAAAAATCAACATAAGAGATTCTTGGAACCAACCTTGAACGAATGAGGCAACTTCTCCATCCGTTGAGTGGTATCAATTCCCATCTAAACAAGAAAGTTTCTAAATTCTGCTAGTTTTGATAAACATAAAAAGGTTCTTTTAGGACAAGTTCTCAAACAGAGACAACAAACATCATTACAGGCAACCAAACCGAAACAGAGATAACGGTAAGAAAATTAACTTACCTATGATCTAAGCTTATTCTTCTCCACAATCACAAACAGTTCAAAGCCCTAGAACATAAAGCTGAAGACTTCCCTTGCAGCGCCACCGTGAATCATCAAGAGAAACAAGAAGTGATGATAGAAAGCGAGAACTTCAGCTAAGACCTTGAGCATAACTCCTCTACTAATCAACTTAACAAACTGAAACTCTCTGTTTTCCAGGAAACAAAAACCAACTTTTTCTTGGTGGGTCAAGAAAAAGATATAGCCTTTCGAGGTTAGTTCGTGCAAAGATCGCTCGAGTGTTGAAAAAAAGGTATGAACTTTGGAAAACAGAGAAGGAGATGAGAGATTAGGGAAAAGCAGAGAGGACAAAAAAACAGAGTGCTAAAGTGTTAAGTAACAGCCTTTAGTGAATGACAGTCGATTTTAAATCGTTGAGCTTGTAAACTATAAAAGGTTAATAATTGGGCTGTGACGGATTCTACGTGACCGTGTTTGGTCCAAAGGGATTGGTTACATCATAAGAGTGCCGTGTCAAGCGCAGACTAAATTGAGAGCACGAGGTCTTTATGGTGCTCGTAATGGTCAGGTCAATACACGTGCAAACAAATTTATATTTTCAGTAATTTTCACAAATTTTTTTAAAGTTCTTTTTTTTTCCTGGTTGTAAAGATATCTTGATCTATGCTATGGTGTCTAATGGTGTTTTAAGTAAAATATTTATCATTTTAATGGTCTTGCTTTGCTATTCATGGTGAATAGAAATTAAGTAATTGCACATCTATAATGTTTGTTTACAAATGTCAATATGCAACATATACTTAGCAAAATCTTTTTTTTTAACGTGAACTATTCAAAAGGTACTTACGCGTCACAAAACATGTTTGTCACTTGGTTGTTACTACTGTGAAATATTTTTTGGTGTATTTTTATTTGCCAACAAAATTACATTACAAAGTTTAAAGTCAATCCAAAGTTTGTGTAAATTTTTTGACTCCAACGTGTAAATCTAAAAAAAAACTAAAAATGTTATATTTGTTTAATTACACTTTACAAAGAAAAAAAATACAGGTAACATATAAGAGAGTGTGTTGGATAGGAAAACTTTCTTGTGACCACAACCTTCGCAAACGCATATTATCAACATTTGTATAAGGACTTGTCGTCGCAACCTGTTGACTGGTCAACCTTTTATTCTTTCTCCACTTGCTAAATGCCTAATCTAAACTGTTTTTTTTTCTACGATTGTATGTGATGAATATAATAAGCTTATCTGGTTATGATATTGTATGATAGTCTTTTTATACTAGTATAATATCCTAGAGATGAATGACTTATGATTATATTGTTAGGGAACTATTCAAGCATTGGCAGTTTAAATTTTAATAAATATCATGGGGTTTTTCCACTAGATTTGATGATGATTACATGTACAGTGAAATAGATGATTTACCAAACCACAAAACTGCTACTTGAGTTTATCAAGATTTAATGATTGATGATTTACATATATTTGAATAATAATGTTAGCAGTTGGTAACAGAAATCATGGGCTAACAATTTTCTTTTTGAAGTAAAATAAGTATGGATGTTATTTGTTTAAAACTGATAAAGTTGTGTCTGAAAATGGACATAACATCAATGTCCTAATGTGAAATGCATAAATGCTCCATAATGGCCCAAGCAAGAACAAGATTTTGTTATCTGATGTAACCTGCTTGATGGCTCTGACCTCAAGTTGGCCTACCAAAAAATATATATTTGGATTTTCCAAATATAAATTTAATCCACATCTTGATTAATGTGGTCGAGAAGAGATCCAATTTGTTGATTACGAAGAAGAATAAAACATAAGTAGGGTAAGCTAAGTCAATTCTAAGTCTAGTCAACGATTTGGTATATGTATGTTTGACCTAATGTATAATATAATTGGCTTCACCTACTCATTTGACAAGCAACAACTGCTCTCAGCCTCAAAATAAAAGATGCTTATTAAACTAATTTGCGACAACGCTTTAGAGAATAAATCAACTTAATCTTTGGAATGTTTTTCTCCCGTATGATAATCAAGATTAGTTACCTTTCTAGGTTTAGGTATGGCACACGGTTAGAGTTGGTGGTAGGTAGATAAAAGTACTGAATAGATCCAAAGGTTAGCTGAAAGTACATTTTAACGCGTAAGTGCCTTTTGTAGAACAAGTTTTATATTTTCTGTCTACGACAAGAGAAGTCAAGAAGAAGGTAGACAGACATCGATGACGGAATAAAAGAGACAGGCTAATGGGTATAATATGGCCATGAACATAACGATAAATGGGCCTCAGGCCCACTTTAAGCTATGTGAAAAAAACTAAGCCCGTGTAAAATATACGTATAGAATAGGAGATACTATCAACTGCAGTATTATCATTCGGCAATTATACTAATCCAGTTGAATAAAATGATTGGCTGCTTATACTTTTACTTTACCAATATTGCAGCAGCCAAAATAGTCTTCTTCTCCGGACAATTCCGTGCTGTGTCAGGATGCAAAACTGGATGATTTTTTTAATATGTTTTATCCTTAAAAACAAAAGTTAAGGTTCTGATGTTTATGATATGATGACATCAAAATATGTGGATTTCCGGGAACATGTATATTGTAATAAAAATAAGTGGATATCCATTTGCATTTGGATGCCTCCATAATAACGCCAACATGAGATTTCTTTTATTACTTTTAACTTAGAAAAGAAGCAGTCAATAATAATGTAGTAAATAAATGTTATGATGGAGCATCTTCGAAACGTCAAATGTGGTCCACTTTAAAGGGATCAGGTGAGATTAGAATCTAATCAAATAAAGAAGTAAGAGAATTTGTCCCCCCCCCTCTAGACGGAGACAGTGACAATATTATTTGTTATTTTACGTCCGATCATACATTAGGATTTGGATATCAAATCTTGACCTAAACGAAACGATTAGGAAGAAGCAAAGCTATGCACACAATATAATTGTGACGATAATCGAATACCAAAGAGATTAAATTAATCGTATGGTGAAGATTTTATTTTGGAAGATTATTATATTGGTGACATTCTGCAGAAGGTTTTACGTTGTTTAACATAGGTAAAAACATGATCGATGTAGCTCCCACACCAGCTACAAGGCATACTAAAATGAGTGTAACTTATTTTATTAATTAATTTCATCATTCTGAGGGAGATTATGATTCAGATCATAGCATTTAGCTCACTAATCCATAATAAATTAAAAGACTACGGTTCGTTTTATTAAAGATATTTGTGTTAAACCAAGCGGCCTTGGCTAATAGTAAAGGGACTTCGCTGGAAAGCTTTGTTATGGGTTCAATTCCTCTAACCAGCGCTTTAAATGCAGAAACACACGGTTTTTTTATGTTGGTTATTAATCTTTGTGCTAGAAAGTTTTTGGGAATTATCATATATATATTTGTGTATACTAATACGCTAGCAGTAGAACAATAATGGTGAGCTAAAAGTGTGCAGACTGACCATCTCAAATTATCTAAAAGCGAACAAAGTTTAACCTATCATATAAAACTTGCTCTACCTAGGACATCTTACTTTCACAGATTTTGAGTACAAATTTCTTAAAAATAAATGACCAAACCAGCCTAAAAAAAACTAAAGTTTAGTCTTATGAAATTCTTGAAGCTGGAATTGGTAGTCGACGTTAGTAAATGGAAGAATAGAACTAAATGATGAGTGCTTGTTTGCCCTCAAGAAATGAAGCGTAGATGTGAAGGTACGCATGCAAAATGGAAGAGTCTAAAATAATATTCCAAGGGACAAGTTGTTGAGTGGGCAAGTGAAGTTGAAAGAAGATGAGTAATCTGCCGAAAGAATGTGTTATCACAAAACCTTGGAACAGAGACCAAAGAATACTATGAGAAAAAGATATTAATAATAAGGAAAGACAGTCCATTATCTTCATCTTTTTGTTATTAATACATTTCTTATAGCTACAACAATAAGTAAGAATTAGAAGACAAAACACAGGTTAGTGGAGTGGAATAACGAGGAAGTTAAACAATTACAAAAAAAAGGAGGCGTAAGAAAGGCGCAGATGTCTTCGATAAGATTCATCGACCAGATCTTCCCAAGATTTGGAATATGTCTACTTGCATTACCACCCACATGATTAAAATATAAATCAAGAGCACCTGAAGGAGTGCGGGTGTCGAGAGGAGAGAGGAGAGAGCGGGGTCTATCTGCGAAAAGGTTCTGCTCATTTTTTCTTCTGCATCAACCCTTCTCGTGTTAATGCATGCATAACTTCCGATGAGTATGTTATTCCTCTATATATTAGAATATCTATTACTAAAGAAAAGATATTGAATTATTTTGATGAAGAAGTTATAAGGAATTTTGTTGATGTGGTTTCTTCGTAATTTTTTTTCTTATACTCTATTTCATAACCTTGCAGGGAAATAATTTGATTTAACTTTTTTTGTTTACAGAATTTATGTAAACAGTAGTCTATATCCATCATCCATTCCATGCTTTACAGTTTTGTATCTACGTTTTTGAATAAAAAATGCGCAAACACATGAAATTCTTACAAAAAGAGTGGTCTGCAAGAAAAGTAGTTGTTCAGGTTAGGTTAAAATTCAACCAATCTTCTTATCCCGCTGGTTAAAAATAAGGCAAAGCAAAGATTCTTAAATGAAAAGATTAATATTTGACTGGTTCGATGACGATAGCAAAGATTCTTATGGTTTTCACAGAATATTTTGTGGTTAGGGTCCAAGAGAAACATGTTTTGGAGTCATTATCTCTCATTTAAGCCAAACCACTTCTTAATTAGTATATATATTGCACTCTAATATTTGTCTTCTCATTGGAGGAATATAATTAAAGCTAAAAGCTACTTAAGAGCATCATGAAATGTATGTATAAAGTATTATATTCACTATACTAGGACCTGCACGGTTCTGTGTCCTTCTCAACAGATGCTCCACACGAGCCAAAATGTAATATAGATCACTCAAATGATTACATTACCAAATTTGTTATAAGAGCCATGAGAACAAGAATGGCAAGAATCCACGGAAGAAATGAGATGGTGTTTCTTTTATGACTATGTATGACTTCGACTATACTGAAAAGACATATCACTAGACCAATGAACGTATAGAGAACCTATCAATCATATAAAAGATTTTTTCAATCAAAATGGATGGAAATCACAAGAAAGCATCAAACATAATCTAACAATCTCATGTGTTAATAAAGCATCTGATACTACAATCTAGTGATGATAAGATCTCTAGATCACATTTTTTTTTCTTAAGAGGTAGGAAAAAGTCTCAAAACATGGTTACACTTACATGTAACCAAACGGGGGTGGTATAAAAGTAGAAGGACTTCTAGGAAATTCAGATTCGAAATAATCTCACGACACTAAACTCGTGTGGCCACGTAAATATGGAAGTATTTTTTAGGGTTCATTTGAATATTTAAAAAAAAAATACATTTGTAGAGTGTATTTCTCTTTGAAAATTAGCCTGAATTTTTCATATGCCCGAAATTTCTCCAGGTAAACAAAGAAAAAAACATGGTTACTGCATGCTAGTATTTACTATACAGGAATCTCAGGTTCCATTGGATTGTTTCACAATTGTGCACCTTCTCTAAGACTTTGTGGTTGCTAAAAGAAATAGTCACTCTTAAAGTATATATTCGTCCAACTGGCTTAACCCCACACCATGCTTTTTTCTTCCTACATATAAGGAGCTTCTCACTCTCTCAAGTAACCAAATCAACTCATACATACATCTATCTTCCTTCTCTAACCCTCCAAAGAAATCAGATTTTCATTTTCAAAACGCTATTTTTCAATCCTATACTCTCAATATTCATTCTTATTCCTCTGAATGGCTTCCAACTCCATGAGTTCTAACGCTTCTTGGACACGTAAGGAGAACAAACTATTTGAAAGGGCTTTGGCTATATATGACCAGGACACTCCTGACCGTTGGCATAACGTTGCTAGAGCAGTTGGTGGCAAATCAGCTGAAGAAGTAAGGCGACACTACGAGCTACTCATTAGGGATGTCAATGACATTGAGTCAGGGCGTTATCCGCAGCCTACTTACCGTTCAAATGGAAACTAAAAGCATTTACGCTACTCAAAAAGGTGCAGATCACAACTATTAATGTGCATAAGACATCATGATCATTTGAAAGGATAAACATGCAATCTATAATCTCTTATGTGTTTATATATCTTGTTTTATTTTCTACCTAGATCGGGTTATTCAACCCAATCATGCAGGAAAAGGAAAGAAAAAAATCAATATTAATGATCTAACAGTAAACACAACTCTTTGTTTGTTTCACGTTTCTGAAGTTCCCAACTTCTAACAGTGGGGCCAAAAGGCAAATCTAGTAACACAAAGATACAAAAGCTAGTTTTGTCAGGCTCTTGAGATTGATCATTAGGCCATTATCTCCATGCTTCTCAGTCTTATATTCATAAGAATCCATTTCTTGAACAACCTTTCCTACAACTTTTATTTGTCTTTTAGCAAAAGAAAATTGAAGTCCCACATGATGATAGCATGTTCCATGTCTCTTCTCTTCACTTTTGCAAAAATCTCTATTGCCTAAGTTTTTTTTGTTAAGTATGTGAATCTTCATTAGTGAGATTAACCACACCGGGTACATATGATTTTGAGACTCAAAACCTAAAGAATCAAATGCAGCTTAAGTTGTGTAACAAGATTATTAGGATATATGCTTCCTTAATTTTACTATCTACTTTTTGGCACAAAACTATCTACCTCTTTTAGTCTTTTAACTTATAGCTTTCATATCTGGATTTTATATTTTTGTGCAGGTTCCTCTGAAACCAACATGGTTCGAAACCAGAAACAAACAGAGAGCATCTAAACAAATTAAGAGATATCAATGTATTTACTTCTATTTGTGTAATTGTGTTATATGTAAGAATCATCTATAAATCAATCAATGTGAGTTTCATATGATCAAACTAGTTCGTCGGAACTCTATTCATAATCACACAAATCGTATATAATCCAACCTATAATCTACTTTGCACCCATCTCGTCGTCCTGGGCTCTGGCGCACAGCTCGATGAAGTTAAATTTCATCAAGAGAAAATAGTAGATGGTGGTAAATGAATAAAAATAGGAATAAAAAATACGGTTTAACCTATGATGGATCGTTGGTTCTCGTGAGGTATACGCGTCTGTATTTGGGTGGAAACATTTTGCATGGCATGTCATTTGAATATCAACTCATAAGGAACAGGCAAAATCGTACAGTGATCATAATAATTGTCCCAAAATGTGTAGTGTTAGCATTAGCATATAGCATATGTTCGCAATAAAAAAGTTGCGTACTTTTATAGTAAAATAATGATTGAAGAAGTAAACTGTGATATATTCGGGACTAGAGAAAATAATACTTTCAGAAAATAATTATTAATTTTAGCCTATAATCCTATTTTTGTTCTTTTATATATAAGCTTCTGTCGTCCCTAGAAATTTCAGTGGCGTAAGCATTTATTTAAATATAACGTTATATTTAAGTATTTAACAATATTTTCTAAAAATATTTTAGTTAATTAGAGAAATGTTTGGAAATAATAAAAATACTTGAATCATTAAAATGCTTTTTTAGTAGTGATAAAATCATTATTTGTAAATTTAGTATTTTGGATATGTTAAAGTTTTTATTTCAAGCTTGAAACGCATGAATCATTACTTTAAAAGATGTTGACTTTGAAAATTTTGTTAAAAAATTAGATTGATGATATATTTTTAGTCTTTTTGTAACATGGTTTTAAAATTGAAACCATATATGTATGTATGTATAAAATATTTACTCCGACTAAAAAGATACAAATAAAAAATAAAAATAGAATAGAAAAGTAGAATAAAAGATATTTGTTTGAACAACTATACATAGAAAAATAGAGTAAATTTAACAAAATAATAACCATAGTAATAAGTTAACCTCAAAAATTATAATAAAGTGAAAAAGTCTTTATTATGTTCATAGCAAGAATCGAACACATCCTCAAAAGTATGTTTACAACTAATAAGTTAAGTCACCAGACCAAAACATTTTTTAAATATGTGGCGTCAATTTTCTGTTATTATTTGTTCAAAATAAATACATATCCTTCAGGTTTTTTTTCCTTTTCTTGATGCTTTTGACGCCATTCTATTTGTATAGCAAGGATTGGAGGAACACTTATTTCAATTGGAGACCGAGCCAGCCTTGGAAAGAACCCGATGAAACTTGTGTTTTTGGCTGCCAAATTTATGATTTTAAACAGACACATTTGGACAGAAAGTTCTTAAATATCATAGTGGTTTAGCTTGATGTTGTAAGTATTCAAGGTCATGTAAGTGACTCCGGGCAAATATTTTATTTTGGCTTCTAGCCACGTAATTACTAGGACCGACTCTGAACGGAGATAGTCTTATACTTTTGTGGTTCTATAACAATATAGCGTTGACACTTGACATAAGAAGAACTACTAAAATGAAAAGGAGTGATAGAAAAAGTAACGAAAGTGAGTGAAAGATAGACTTTAAACTAGTATACCTTTTGTCATCAGTCTCGAGTATTATTCGTTTGTGCCAAAATGTAAGTAATATATATACATATATTTTCTCAAAGAAAATGAGGTATATGGCTTATTCTGTAATATTTTAGCGTACATACCTTGTATATTCTACTTAAGTGCGCAAAGTTGCGGCCCATATATATGAACCTTGGCGGAGAATTGGAATTATTCATTTCAGTGATAATAATCTACAGTTATATTAGTTTGAAAAATACTATATTTTCTCTGAAAAGAGGGACACTATTGTGCAATATTTACTTTTCCAGCCTATGTTTGTATATATACCCGGTACAGAATTGCGACTCATACAAAACATAATGGAAAACAAAATCAATTTAAATTTAACCTTCAAGGTGTCGATTTAAAAAAAAAATTGAGAGAAGATAATTCTATTGAATTCATGGTCGTGGTACACATTTTACATATTTCAAGTGACTAAAAAACTTATTATTAAAAATAAAGTACTTACAAAATTTCAAGAGACCTACTAAAAATAACCAAAAAAGAATGAACCCCAAATTTACGAAATAGTGGTTGTGAACATCTTTTTATAAGGTGCATAATTGTCTATTTCAACTCCAATCTAGCTATTTCAACTCCAATCTAGCTATTTCAACTCCAATCTAGCTAATTCAACTCCAATCTAGTTATTTCAACTTCAAGCTTTTTGTTAGTAATCAGGGTAATTTTGTTTAAATGAAAGGTTTATTTAATGGGAGTAACTTTTGAGAGGCTCTCTTAATCATAGTAATTTGAGCTGGAATACAAAGTAAGTATGACATTTCCAAAATATTTTTTGGTAAAATAACTCTAAATATCTTTGTTATTGGAAACGTCTATGGTGACCAATTAAAAAAACAACAATAAATTTCGTAGTATGTTAGATTGACCTAGAGGTCCCAGACACAACGAAAAAATTTTCATAATACCGAACGATTGGTTTAACATCCATATATATTCGTAGCACAACAAAAGAATACATAAAATTGTAATTAAAATGATCAATTAAAAATAATAATTATATTTAAATTGTATATAGTACGTGGATTACATTTTTACTAAAAATTATAATATACTAAAATATAACTTACAGTTTTAAAAAAATTGGATTTTTTTTCTTTTTGTTAAAATATGGAATTCGAAAGCAAAGTTGAAAGTTGAAACTACGAATCATGAGAGCACAATTATCGGAGCTTCTTAATAGGGTCTCTTAGTTTAATAGGAAATTAAAAAAATAAGAAAATAGCAATAAACATAAGGAACGGCTCCTAATTAGGGTATAGAAGAGACGTCTCTTGTAGTGACGTGTCATCTCCTCCTTCGCTTCCATCTCCTCCTTCGCTTCCATCTCCTCCTTGCTTCCATCTCCCTCCCTCTCTTTCGTTCCAACTCTCTTCTCTCCTTCCTTACTCATGTGATAGAAACCCTAATTACCACAATCATCAGACTCTAAACAGAGCGAGATTCATGCCGAGGTTCCCAGCTAAACGAAGCATGAGATCTCCTCGGATGCGATGGACAACCACTCTTCATGCCCGTTTCGTTCACGCCGTTGAATTGCTCGGTGGTCATGAAAGTATGTTACTTTTCTCTTTTATTAATTACATTTTTCTTAAAACCATCTTAATTTTTTTTAATTATTTTACATGAATCTTATTAGGAGCAACACCAAAATCAGTTCTTGAGCTCATGGATGTCAAAGATCTCACATTGGCTCATGTTAAGTCCCATTTACAGGCAACTGATGAAGTTAGAAGGTAAAGAAAACTAAACCAAATCATGTGTTTACGTTTTTGCTAGATGTTCTTTGTGGTTTGCATCAGATTTTTTTTTAAGAACCCTTAAATAAGAGATCCCCATTGGAACACCAAAATGTTAATGTCTCTTAACTAGGTCTCTTAAGTAACATTTAATACTTAAAAATTATTAAGAGATCTAAAGTGGGTATTTGGGTTGATGATGCTCTGACTCCGCTCCGAGTCGGGAGACACCAACGCGGCAAGCCCTAACCACAAGTCAACATGTGGCAAATCCACGACACACTAGTTTCCAGCATAACTGCCTCTTCAATCGCCACGTAAACATGCAACAACCACGTGTATAACAGTAACCGCCCTATCTAGTGAAAGTAAAGAATAATCTCTCCCTATTATAAACTTCCATAGAGATTGGAACAAGAAGCAAACCAGTAGAAAACTAAAACAACAAATCGAGATTACAAAAATGGCATTGGTAATGGAGAAGAGAACGGTGAAGATGATGCTGTTCATGTTGGTGGTCGTTCTTGCGTGGCAGAAGGAATGCCATGGATGGGGAGCAGCAACAGCAGAGGATAAGGTCACAAATGCATCAGAGCATGCTAAACACGCTTCTGGAACTGCTACAGACATGGCGGCCAAGGCAACTCGTGATGCCAAGGACAAAACCGCATCTTGGACTGGTTGGGTTTCTGATAAAATCTCAACGTAAGTGTATTCCATTATACTTTTTTTGTTATTCATTGTTTTATTTGAATGAGATCATAATCTGCAGTGTTGAATGGAATAGGTTTATACAGATTTGAAAATACATGTTAAAGCGTGCATGATTTTTTTTTTTGGTTCAGACGAAATTTATACAATAAATAATTTGATAATGTTATACAATCATATATTATTGATCCAATGACTTTTTTTTCTCTGTATCAGAGGATTGGGAAGCAAGAAAGATGAAGCAAAAGAAGCGGCTGAATCTACAAAGAGCTACGCCTATGACAATGCTGGTTCCGCCTATGACAATGCAGGATACGCCAAGGATTTTGTATCTGATAAGGCTGGCTCTGCTTACGACAGTGCTCAAAATGCAAAAGGTTATGCTTATGAGAAGGCAAGTGATGCAAAGGATATGGCCTATGACAAAGCTGGTAAAGCCAAGGACATGGCTTCTGACAAGACTGGATCAGCCTATGACAAGGCCGGACAAGCCAAAGACATAGCATACGACAAGGCTGGCCAAACTAAGGACATGGCCTATGATAAAGCAGGATCAGCATACAACAAGGCAGGTCAAGCCAAAGACATGGCCTATGATAAAGCAGGATCAGCATACAACAAGGCAGGTCAAGCCAAAGACATGGCCTACGACAAGGCTGGCCAAGCTAAGGACGTGGTTTATGATACCGCAGGATCAGCATACGACAAGGCAGGTCAAGCCAAGGACATGACTAACGATAAAGCAGGATCAGCCTACGATAAGGCCGGTCAAGCCAAAGACATAGCATACGATAAGGCAGGTCAAGCCAAGGACATGGCCTACGATAAAGCAGGATCAGCCTATGACAAGGCCGGTCAAGCCAAGGACATGGCCTACGACAAAGCAGGATCAGCCTATGACAAGGCTCGTCAAGCCAAGGACAGGGTCTACGATACAGCGGGATCAGCCTATAACAAGGCTGCTCAAGCCAAGGACATGGTCTATGACAAGGCAGGTCAAGCCAAGGACATGGCCTACAACAAGACCGGATCAGCCTATGACAAGGCAGGTCAAGCCAAAGATATAGCCTATGACAAGGCTGGTCAAGCCAAAGATATGGCCTATGACAAGGCTGGTCAAGCCAAAGATATGGCCTATGACAAGGCTGGTCAAGCCAAAGATATGGCCTATGACAAGGCTGGTCAAGCCAAAGATATCGCCTTCGACAAGGCAGGTCAAGCCAAAGATATCGCCTTCGACAAAGCAGGAGCAGCCTATAACAAGGCTGGTCAAGCCAAGGATATGGCCTACGACAAGGCTGGCCAAGCCAAGGACATTGTGTATGACAAAGCGGACGATGTGATTAGAATGGCTACAGATAAGAGCGAGGAAGCTAAAGAAATGGGTTATGGAACATACAAAAGAGCAAAAGACGGGTCCAAAAATGCTAAGGACGTTTCATTTGAGAAAGCTCATGACGTTAGAGAAACTGGAGGGCAAGCGATGGACTATGGTAAAGACAAAGCAACAGACGCCTACGGAGTAGGGAATGAAGCTGCCGGAAAATTGGGCGAGGCAATGTATAAGGTCGGGGAAAGGTATGGTGCAGCAAAGGATTCAATGTCGGAGAAGGCAAAAGAAGCTTATGAGAGTGCAAAGGAGAAGGCTTCTGAGGCTACTGGAGAGTACGGTGCATATCTAAGAGACCATAGTGTTGAGCTTTAGAACCGGAGAAGTTATACACGTATAGGGGTTGCATGAGACTTCAGATCTTTCTCGTGAACTACATCTCATATACATGTTGCAAATGCATTCTGAGTTTATATGTACTTATAAATGTGTCACACATGTAAGTTACATGTATAACTATGTATGACAACCTTCTTTGACAAACTTGTAAGAACTAAGAAGTTGAAAAGCCATAGAATACTACATTTACATGGATTCAATATGTGAGGAGACGTAGGGTTAATAACATTCATATCTACATTTATATATAATGAAATTGTGTAAAGGCACCACCTCTTTTACCTGTTTCTGGAAATTGCACTGTAAGAATACCACGTTTTTTTCAATAGTGAACATTCCTAGATGAGTTTCTAAAATTGATCTTTATGTTAACTACCGATTTGATTTTTACTAGATCATTAGAAAAATGGCAAGTATATGAATATATTCTCTCGTTGTTAATGTAAGACACTTTTCGAGCAAGACAAGCATTATCTTCGTCCAGTGACTTCTCGAAAAGCACAAACTTTGTTTTAATGAACAGAAGCAAGAAAGTTGTTGAGAAGTTTGTTGTAGACGAATGGTCTGTCCAGTTGCACCAAGTGACCTCCATTCTTTATACTCTCCATACTTGTCATTTCACCCAATTTCCTGTTACGAGAAATTATTCATGAATATGAATAAAGCTAAGTTTTATTTATGTAAATATGGAAAAATATTATAAGCAAATAAAAATCGATTTAGTAGAAACTCACTTTTGCAGATCTTTTGCCAACTCAGCACTGAAGAATAGATCATTTTCACCCCACAAAAGATGTATTCTCTACAAGTGAAAATTTAATATAATAAGAACTGTGTAAAATTTTCATTAGATTTTGATAAATTATATTAATAGTCATAAATATCTTTTGTCCTATTATTCATAAATATGGCAACATTCAAAATACCAAAAAATAGAAAAAACTATTGTAAAATGCAGAAAAAACTCCTACGCCATATAATTTTATAAATTACCTGAGAGAAACTTGGGAGTGTAGTAGCGTCACTGTTGATGATTAGAGCTTCTAAAAGTTCAGCCATTTCTTTCCTATTTGTGAACATTGTCTGTGTGGATGCAAAACTTTATACATTGTGGTTTATGATATATAAATTACATAATTAACAAGTTTAAAATGGATAATTAGAAAACCCTATTATATATAACGGATGCACCTTGAGGTAGTCTTTGAACGGCCAACTTGGGAGCCAAAAACGCTTATGCATAGACACTGAGAGAAGAAACTCAAGTCCTTTAACCGTTTTGGGTAACAAGACATCCGACATCGAACTTAACCCAAACCGGTTCACATTCGAATGGGTCATAATCGGAGGTGCACCGGTTACCACCAAAGCCTTAACCATGTTCCCATGCAGCTCCGCAATCTTGAACGCCACAACGCCACCGTAGCTAAACCCCACTGGGACAAACTCATCCACGCCAAGGATACACATAGCCTTGACCAAACACTCGGCTTGAAACTCCGGTGACCGGTCCGGTTTATCGGTGTAAGAGCCACCGAAAAATAGCAAGTCTGGTATGTAAACCGAGTATCTCTTTGATAATGAACGAGCTTGAAACGCCCACGTCATCGCTCCGTCGCCGGCGAAACCGTGGATGAGTAGTACTGCTGGTTTTGGTGGCTTCCCGGCGGAGTTCTTCGGTACCCAGATGTTAAGCTTTGTTCCCGGTTCGGTTTCTACGGTATGTGGAACAAGTCCGGCTGAATTCACGAGAATGTACATCGAGGATCTTAGTGCAACCGCCAAGTTCATCATCTTCTGCTATAACCTTTTGATTTTTTTATCTGTTTAAGATCAAATATTGATATTATTCGTTTCTTTTGGTCACACGTACATTTCTTTTCCCTTATAAGGAGAGAGATGGTATTCTAAATATATAGTTAATGCAAAATGAAATCATGATCTCATGCCCATGCCTGATAAACAACGCATTGCCACAATGGGTACCCCCATCGCCGTTGTGCAGGAGCAATCAATTTGCAAATATATAGTGAACGTAATATTTTTTTTTAATTACTAGAAGGTTCGGACGATCGAATCTCTAATGTCTCAGACCCGAAATCATAGCATGTAATGTTAGTTTCCTCTCAACTGCCATTCAAACTGGAGATCTCAAATAGAATGATCCGAATCCTTTCAAATAGTTTTGGTGGACCCATGTTTGAACTTTTTGGGTAATCATCTTAGATACATGTATATATGAAAACTTAGATGTTAAGTGGATTTTTATCGTGTATATATGATTTATGATATTAGAGCACATGAAGAAAAATATTACAAATTGTGATGATCTTATGAGATGGCCCCACAGATACTCCCACTGCTTCGTACCGATGACACTATCTCATAAAGTCACCATTCTGCATTACATACTCTTTTAACATTTTTGAAAGCGAAGAACTTTGAGTGCTGATACGTTTATTTGATGCATTTTTTTTTTCGTTTTCTAGTTAAATGCTTTTGCGTTTGATTGATGTATCAAATTTTAGTTACTGCCCAAGGCCATGTCCTATATAGGGACCTTGAAGGTAACTCATTTTGTCACGTTTACCAAATAATCGGGATTGAAGAAATTACATCATTAATTAAGAGACAATTTAGTATATCTATAGCCTATACCATGAACTATGAACTATGAAGTAGTTCAATAGTAAGCCAACTACGATCATTGATATAAATGTGGTTATATAGTGTAGACCATTGATGGTTTGATGTACATATAGTAAGATATCCAAACTGAATTAATTTCTCAAATGCGATAGATTGTGAAATTTGTAATTTACTGAATGGCAGTGTTATTTTCTGACAGAACTGTGTGCTAGTTATATTAATAATATTTCTTTAATAGATATTTGTAATTTCATCGCTTAGATTCTCTCCATTTCTTTGAGTAAAACTTTTACTTGTGTATGCAAAAAAAATTGGTGTATTTAGGCACATCCTGATCAAGAGTCATGGTCAAACTAGGATACACATCCTGATAAAGTAATTGTATCATTCGTTCATTACCCGAGAGAACATTCCAAAAGTCATGAAAATAAAACACAAGTAGGTAAACAAACTTACACAAAGACCCAAAAAGAAAAACATTCAAATATATATATATGAAAGTAAAGTAAAATTAAAGATTCTGGACAAGGCAGACTTTACTCTCTTATGCTAAATGGTATCCAAGAGTAAAAGACTTTTTAAAGGGGAAATCTATGAAACGATCATACTCATCACATTCACATCGTAAAATCGTGGACAAGGCTGGTCTGGTCGGCAACGTTAAGTCTCCAAGACAAGAACGGGTCGGCCGGGACGTCGTCGACGAAAGAATATTCGTTATTCGTCGGCGAGTAATAAGGGACTCTCTGCGTATTATGCTGTTGGTGGTGCATCCAAGTCGACGATGGAGCATAATGATTGTTGTTATTGTAATAATAATTTGCACCTCCGTGATGATCTGAAGTCGGAACTCCAGCCGCCGTTGATCCTCCACTGGAAGTCGAGATTCCGGCGGTGGACGCACGTCTTTCTTCCTTCTTGAATCGGATCCCACACGCATTACATAGTGACTGACAAATTTAAAATTATCATATTATTATGGATAACTCTTGTTTTTCATATTGAGTAACAATGACTGTTATATAAAACCTAAGAGCACCATCAACGCAAGATTTTAGAGGGGTGCTTACCCAATAAAAAATTAAAAAGAATTAGTGAGCCCCACCTAAAATATAAGCATCGATGTCACAAATGCCAGAATAAGAACCGTTGCTGCCTTGGTTTTTCAACTGTTTGTGAGCCCCACTAATAAGTGGCGGCTCACAATTGGCTATTATTTTTTTTTTTTAAATAAAAAAAAAGAAAGAAAATTTAAGCACCCCTGTGCGTTAATGGTGCTCTAACTGGTTTACCATGATCAACTTAGATTTTGAAGACTAAATAATTTAATAAAAAAATTGAGAGTATGTTTATATATATATATTAATTCGAATAAATTTGGGAACTTATTAAAACAAATGTTTCACTTGGCCATGTAGAAACCGATTATTACGAGACATTTTTAAGAACAAAACATGAGACCCTTTACAAAGAATGAGTTTCAAAGTTAGCAATCAGAGTTTCCATCTTGGAAACATGACTAAAACTATTTGTTATGATATTATATATGTACCTTGGGACCTCTTGGACCATTTCTCCAAAGAGGAGTAGTTGTTGTATCGCAGTTAGCGCAACGGCGAGGGAGGAGGTTATTTCCGCCGTCGCCACCGCCACAGCCTTTCTTGGCACCGTGCAAGAAGTCCCAGCCTAATGTGCCTGATGTATGAGAAGAGAGTCTACGGTCATCATCGTCATTGAAGAGACGAGTGGAGGGAGTTCCAAGTGAGAGAGTACAATCAACCGATGCATAAGGAGAGGAGTGGTGGACGACCTCGTTTTCAGATGAGAAGAACATTGAGAAACCCATCACTAAACGTTAGTATATTAATTTGATATTGGAAACCCTAAACGTAAATCGTGTTTTGAGAGATAGAACGAGAAGTGTGTGTCTTGTGTTGTGTTTAATATGTTTGGTAGTTCTAATGAGACGGTGTAAGAGGAGTCAGCTGAAAATAAAGGAGTACACGTTGCTATTGTGAAGTGGAGACAGGAGAGTATTTACTATTTATAGAGATTTGGGAACTCGACAAAAAGAGCAAAGTTTGGTCCCGGTCTTATGTATGTAATGTATGACTGAATCCATATTGTTACTTTTTTGGGGTTCGAATTACATGTGTTTGCTCCTTTAATTTGTCTAAAATTAAAAAGATGCTACAATGGAATATGGTCGGGTCATTGATTCAGTTAGTTAAGAGGCTTTTGTTGAAGTTACTCTATTTCATATTTTATTGGTGGTCCAAATAATAACTCGAATAATTTATCGATTATTATTAATTTGTCACAAATATATTTATTTAGCACACTAGTTGTATTACTATTGTTTTCATCTTTTAGCTATGATGAATATTTTACTTTAATGTTTGTATTACTATTAATGTATATTTCTATTACTATTATTTAAAGGTTATAATATCAAAATAAGTTTCGTGAAAAAGGTAAAGACAATTATATCTTTAACATTAACTAATCTAGAGGTATGATTTATATTGGATGGAGTAGGATTTTGATTTAGAGGATTATGATTTAGAATTTAAGATTTAGGATATAAAATTTTAAATGATAGTTTAAAATTTTAGAAAAAGCTGGAAATCCAAATTTTCAAAAAAAGAATTCATAAAAAGAAACCGAATTTGTTAATTTTTTTTTAGTTTTTATATATTTGAAGAATATGAATATAGTTATCATTTACCTTTTAATAAAATATATTTGTTATTTTCTTTCGTGTTATTCTTTTTTTTTTTTTGTTGTAAAAACGTGTTATTCTTTTCGTCATAAAAATACCTTTTTAGGTCTATATGGTAGATTTTACCTGTAATAAATATCTAAGCGAATTTTTAAAAAACTATACACAACATGTTCTTACCGTGAAATGCTTCAGTCTTTTATATGACGTAGCAGAAATATTTAAATAAGTAGTTACCACTCTAAAATAATACTTTTTGTACGGACGAAATGTTGTTTAACACTGCTAAGCAAACTACAGTGTTATAATGAATTAAAATGAGAGTATTAATAATTAAATCGCAAAGTAAGTAATAATAGTGACAAGTTCAATCTGCAGTTAAAGGGGGAGAGATCAGAGAATGTAGTCAAAAGAGGACCATGTGACTGGGGGATGTCACGGTCTTCTAAGGATCTGGTCTCTCTCCGATCACGATTATATCCTCCAAACCCGAATCTCCAGACTCCAAGCCCCCTTCTTCCACACGTCATCGCTTGCTTCACCAAGTTGGCCTGTGATACTCTCATTTTTGCACGAGTCTTTGTATTCCTATACTATGTTATAATGGTGATCATAACGTCCACCCCACCAAGTATAATGATGTAAACGCAATCTATTGTGTGATAAGACTAATGTTTGTGCCGTTCAAAAACGCCTTTTTGCATTTAGTGTCTACATATATAGGGATATCATCTATAACACTCGTTTCTGATTATTAGATCTTAGTTTAAATGTCTTAGAGCATGATTAAGGGAGTTTCTTAGTAGGTTTTTTAGGGAATTTTAATTGTGTGGATCCCATAAATAGTATAAGAATCGGTTACAAAAACTACTAATTAAAAACCGATTTTATGGGTTTTTTGCACTGTTTACGGGTCTCACTAACACGTGGCAGTCCGTGATTGGTGTTTTTTTATTTTTTTTTCTAAGAAAAGTAAAAAAAAAATTAAGAAACTCATAAGGGTTTTTGGGTTAATCATTGCCTAAGGCCATAATTATCGGTAACAACTTTTTTGAGTTTCTTACTTTTTTTATCTGTTTTTTTTTAAGAAATCAATTGCGGATCGTCACGTGTTAGTGGGGCACACAAACAGTACAAGAAACACACTAATATTGATCCTTATTTGGCAATTTATGCAACCGGTTTTCTCTTATTTGTGGGATCCAAAGGCTTAAAAACCCCTTAAACAACCAGTGATAATTGTGCTCTTAAAGGTAATGTACTGTCTAAGTGATACTCACATCTCTTCCATCCCATGTCGATCAGACTCGAGACATACTGTATATATGATAGATCTGATTGAAAACCCGGTGGATTTCTGGTATTCTCCACATAACTATTTTTATATCTTACATGATTGTTTTGAGAATTTTAGCATAATTTATATTTATAGGAATCGCAGTGTCAGCCCTCCTCGCTATGAACTCTTCCTCCTGCTATGAAGTGTAACCCTCTTTATATCTGCAATGAAAGTTAGTTCGTCCAAAGGAGTCGCAGTGTCCATGCCAACTCCTTAGCTAAAGAAGGTAGAACACAAGGGGTATTATTTTTTTCTGTAAATCAGATATAATCAAATAGAATTGTTTTTCGAACTCCGAAACATTTATTTATTGACCAAAACTTAAATTAATTGAGTAATTCACAAAAGAAAAAAAAAAGAAAAAGAAAACTTAAATCTCACATAATCATGAAATTCATAGACGATACTAAGCCAAATAAAGACTTGTTGGACGGCAAAAATAAATAAAAATAAAGACTTGTTGGAGATTTCACAAAGAAAAACAAAAACTTACGCTTCGAATGGTAAAAGCGGTTCAAGCGGTGCAGATCAAGCAGATCAAGCGGATCATGCAGGAGAAATGCAGATCAAGCGGATCATGCAGGAGAAATACAAATTAAGCGAATCAACTAATTTATTATATTTATGAATGGCAAAAGCGGTTCAAACATGTAAATCAAATATTTAAATCAAGTATTTTAACTGCACTAGATGAAAAATAAAAATAAATGTGAAATACAAAATTTTGATGTAGATACTATAAACATTTTTAAAAGGAAAACTTAATTATAGATAGCAAAATAGATGTAAATATGAGTCTGTATTTTTGTTGATGTCAAAAAAATAGCAAAATAGATTTAATAATTGTTATATTTTAAAAGGTACATTAATTTTTTGTGCATAAAAATTGCTTTATTATTATGCCAAAAAGAAAAAAAAGGCAGGAGATACACTTCAAACACCTCAAATACGTGGTGTTGGTACTGTATATTTGAACTGCTAGCAGATCACATATATTTTATTATTATTTTAAATGAACTGCTTTTTAATTGTAAACATATGCTGAATGGGAGAGAAAAAGCAGTTCATCTGCCAAAGTGTACGTCCTGCCTTTATCTTGCCATTCCATTCATACTCTTACTACCAATTGGTTTCAAAACTAAACATTCACCATACGTTAGTGGTTGAGAATTTTTGAGTGCAGTTGAACACAATCATTGTCACGATTGTGACCAATGCATGAGAGATATTGATCGTCAAGATTGGTGCTTTTAAGGAACTAAGGAATAAAACTAGCCAAAGTTCAAGTTAGAAGTGAAATATAAAGGGATAAAGGTAAAGGTGACCCAAGTGAGATACTTTGTAATGATTTGAAAAGCAATAACATTGTGATCTTTCTTTAGCTTGTCGATATATATAGATTCTATTGATTAGTCAAAGAAGCAATCTCCAACTAAAATTTTAAAAGGTACAAAGAGGATGAACACATCAAATGAGTACACTCATTAGATCTAATTAAGCTCTTATTTTCTTTTACCCTTTATCTTCTTTTCCTTTTATCTATTTTGGATCAAATAAAGAAGTTACGTTATCTCCAAGAACCGCACTATATGTTGTTGTTCTTTTGCATAATTTATTTTTATATGTAATATATATTACAAGAAGCAAAAGAGCTGAGTTTGATCTGAAAACCCCCTTTTTGGCTCAGAAAACCCCATTTATATCAAAAGGGTAAACTCATTACTTGAATATTTTGTATGAATTTTTTGGTTGTTGTTGGCTTCATTAAGGTTTATGGTTTTTAAATTTAAACATCTATAGTGGTCGATATTATTTGCCTATTAAATCTTATATTCCTTCTTATTTGCAATGGAGATTCTTATAAAATTTCTTGTAGCCGTATCGTATTATTAATTTCGGGTTGGTTCTTCCAAAGTCCAAACTAATTTGAGACAAAATGATGGACTGGTTTCAATTGGCTAGAATCAACATGTTTGATATTTTATAGTACCATATTAAATTTTGTGGCTTAAATAACTAAAGCTTTTAAACAACATCAAGATACCCAGAGAGAGAGAAAGAGGGAACAAAGAGAATCTGATCGGTCTTGAGATTGATGTTTATTTGTTCAATTGAGACGACCACACCGCCTTTCCAAAAAGATGCTTATCTCTCACACACTCTTTAACACTTTGCTTCGTGGAACACGAAACCTAACAATTACCCCCAAGACACTAATGTGTTCGACTTTTGTAATTTCACTTACCTTGTCGTGTCTCTTCACTCACGTGACTTCTGATCTTATTATAACTTATATATCCTCCATTTGCATGTATATTATAAGTAAGAGACTAAAAAGCACATTGCCAATATAAAAAAAATAAAATTATGTTGCCATGTTGTTGTGCATGCATGCAGAGAGCCAGAACAATTAATGTCCAAATACAAGGCATTATATAAGGTGGTTTCGTTGCCGATTTAGCACATCTAAAGTGATATATTTTAGAACCATATCCAGAAATGAAAAATTATTGTTCTATTATATATACCTCAAAGGTCAAAAGCAACAACATCCAACTGGTGTGTTTTTTCTTTGTTCTAGTAATAATGTCTTTGCTATGGTGTTTGACCCATCTTCGTTTTAGATGAGTCTGCCATATACATAAGTCATCTAAATTACTAATAATTATTGAAAAGGATCTTTCAGAAACTACTAATAATCTAGTTGATTCTGTTAGCTATTAGCTAGCCAAATCTATTTTAATTTGAGGACATCAACTGCCTCATAAATTTATCAATAGCCGAACAAAAATGAATCTGATAAAACAAGGGAAAATTACTCATACTCTCAAACTAGGTTGCATGGAAACTCCGGTCAAAGTCCGTTTCCTGTTTCGGAAACGTTTCGGAATCAGAATCTTTTGGAAACTTGAAGAAACTTTTTGGAAACGCGTTTCTTAAAAATTTCATTTTGAAAACACGATGGAAACTTGCGTTTCTGATTTGGAAACTCGCGTTTCTGATTTGGAAACTCGCGATTCTGATTGGAAACGCGAAATAATAACTATTTGATATTTGATGTTAGCGGTTACATGTTTATTAATTTATATTTTAATATTATCTTTCGATATTTGTAATCAGTTTAGTATAATGATTTGATTTCAAATGAAATCGCTCTTTAAATTTATAGAATGATAACATGTGTTAGTTTTTGAATTATTGATTAGAATTTTTATAATGTACCAAGAAAAATAACATTTCCATTACTTGGTTTTCTTTCTTAGATAAATCAAATAAAAAATTAAGCTTACATGTTAATTAATCTCTCTCTCACACACACACACACATATATATATATATTATAGACGTTTCTAAAATGTTTCCACTTTTTATTTTTTTTAAAATCACGTTTTCACGTTTCTAAACGTTTCGTTTCACGTATCTGTATCCGTTTTCATGCAACCTAGCTCTCAAAGAATTATTAACAATAACCATGTTATTAAAATTTAAAAATCGAGTCCAATATGTCCAGCAATATTCAATCCGTTGAACAGTTTAGAAAAAATGCACATCAGATCCGCAATAAAAATTTTAGTGACCTGAGCACATTATTAGTGATCAGATCATCCCTAGCGCAAAGCTGTTTCAAACTGGTTTTAGTGATTTTACATATTTTGTGTGTGTAAGAACATGTCGAAAAGTTTGAATACCAATGATTTACCTTTTTTTACCAACGATTTACTTTTCGTCAGTATTTGTTGAAGTTATGTTAATATGTATGTTTTTGGGGTTAAATGTTTGTTGGCAATTTTTAATACTTGTAAATTTGTAAACATGGTTATATAATTATTTAAATAGGTAGGCAAGTGAAGCATATATCTACCCCTATTTTTGAATCTAGCAGAACCAGCCAAGATTTAAAAGACCACAGATTTTTAAAATTGTGTTTCGATATTTTTTATAGTAAATAGACTATACACTATATAATAGTTGAAACTTGAAAACAAATATATGGTCCAAAACTAATATGTCATCTCTTTTTTCTCATAACTATCAGTTTAAAATGCATGTTCAGATGTTCTAATATCTCTGGGCTTTATACATGGGCTTTACAAACGTTGGGCGTTATAACAATGGGTTTATACAAACTGATGGGCCAATCAATTACCATCGTTTAAAACGGCATCGTATAATTGTCCCTTTGCCTTCACATTCACAAAGAGACAAAACTGAATGCTAGCATAGGGTTTAAGCCTTTCTTCTTCTTCCTCCTCCGCTCTGACGCAAAACCCTAATTTTCCAGAACAATTTTTGCTTTTCTCGCCGTCAAGAATCCAGTAAACATGGAGGCAGATGCAGTGACAGACTCTCGTATCCAGAAAGTCAACAACTTGCTAAAAGACATTCGCATAGATTACGATTCTCTCAGCAAGCCCGTGGACAGTTTCGTTTCTTCGATTAGAGAAGCTATTGATGCAATCCCCGAAGGTTTCAAGGTAGATTCTCGCTTCCTCAATCCCAAGTTGTCTAAAAAAATTGAGCTTTATTAACAATTGAGAAACTTTGAACTCATAGGTTACTTCAGAGCTAGCTCCTAGCTTCGTTAGAGACATTGGAGCTGATAAAGTGGAGCTCACTTTCAAGAAGCCTAATGGTTTCAGTCTCTGTGGAAGCTACTCCATTCGTTGTATGGCAAAGCCTGATGATTGTGTTGATCTTCTTGTCCACTTGCCTAAGGTCTGTCCCTAATGCTCATCTCTAAGTTTCGAAATCATTGTGGTGTGTGTTTAACTAGAGACGGGTGCTACTGCTTGCAGGAATGTTTCTATGAGAAAGATTACATGAATCATCGATACCATGCCAAGAGATGTCTATATCTTTGTGTACTTCAGAAGCATTTGTTGGCTTCATCGTCCGTTGAGAAGGTGGAATGGTCGAGCTTACAGAACGAGGCGAGGAAGCCAGTCCTTGTTGTTTTCCCAGGTATGTGTGCTTTAGTTTACTTCCTTAAGAAAGGTGATAATGTGTTAACGTTGAGAATGTGTTTGCAGCTAAGAAAGTTGATCACTTTCCTGGATTTTCCATAAGAATAATCCCGTCAGCGTCATCACTGTTTGATGTTGCAAAGCTGAGTATGAGCAGAAACAACGTCCGTTCTGTAACTTCAGGTAATTCTGTTGGTTTCAAAAATGTTGAATGTTTGTTTATGAGTATTATTGAGACATCAGTTTATTGATCATTATGATTTGTGTTGATGATAAAGATGGTGTTGCTCAGCCCACACCGAATTACAACTCAAGCATATTGGAGGATATGTTTCTGGAGGAAAACTCTGAGCTTCTCAAGAAAACTTTCTCTGCGTGGAAGGAGTTGGGCGATGCTTTGATATTGCTGAAGGTATGTATAGTTAACATGTATTGTTTACCCTGTGTTTATTTTGGAGTCTTTTAACGTCTATGGTTGTGTGCAGATATGGACTAAACAAAGGAGTTCAATATACGTCCATGATTGCTTGAATGGTTTTTTAATCTCTGTGATACTGTCATATCTTGCAACACATGACAAAATTAACAAGTCACTAAATGCGTTGGACATATTCAGAGTGACATTGGATTTCATAGGTATGCGAATACAACTTAAAGTTTGCTGTTGCTTTAAGTATTTGATTCTGCAACATGGATAACCAAAATTTGGTATTAATGTTGGCAGCCACTTCTAAATTATGGGACAGGGGTCTATTTTTTCCACCACGGAGTGAAAACCCTGTCTCGAAGGAGGTGCGTTGTCTACTTGCCTATCAGCGTGTTTTACTTTTGTTTGCGAAGTAGTATTATTCTGTAACGGTGCTATTGGATTCATTGCTACTGAAACTACCAGAGATAAACTCCACTGGTCACCGGTGTCTTGTTCCCTGCATACTTTTCTGTGATTTACTGATGGTTAAATTTTGAATTTCAGGAGAAAATGCAATTCAGAGAGTTGTTCCCTGTTGTTATATGTGGTCCATCTACACTTGTGAATTTGGCTTTCCGGATGACCAGTGTTGGATTCCACGAGGTACCTTAACCTAAAGAAAACTCTCAACTCTGTAGTTCGTTTTACTGAATATGTATCCAAGGCTGTTGTTGTCTTTGTGACTTGTTTATGTAATTTGTTTGTTGATGACCGCAGCTCCGTGATGAGGCTTCTTCAACTCTTAAATGTATGAAACTCAGAGATGGAGGATTCGAAGAGGCTTTTATGACTAAGGTCGACTATCCTGTTAAATATGATCATTGCATAAGGTAAGCTTGGCTTCTCACTTCTCTTGATTGATATCTATGTGTTGTTGGGGATGTAAGTGGCTGGTTTTATTCCTAGTTCCGTCAAAGTGTTACGTGCATGTGGAAGTATGAGATTTAACATTCAAGATATTTAAATTATTGATTGCCTTTGTCCTATTATCTAATCAACTCCAAGATTCTAAACTTAGTAATTTTCATGTGCTGGTTTGTATTCTTTTTAGTTAGCAATGCTAACATATAAGCTCTCTTAGGTTACACCTAAAAGGGAAAACAGCAGTGTCTACATCAGGGTTTTGTTTGGACAAGGAGTATTGGAGAACCTATGAGCAGAAAGTACATAGCCTTCTGGAACAAGGGCTGGGTGACAGAGCTAAATCAATCCGCGTGGTTTGGAGAAATACCAATCAAGATTCGTATGTGGAGAGTGTACGTTTTTTTCGAATTTATGAAATTTACTTTTCTTTGCGGCCAAAATGGGAATGTAATTCTAACAATTTTAACTGTCTTTGAAACAGGGCTTGTCAGTTCTTGACAGAGAACCACTTTTTATTGGCATATGTATCAGCTCTATCGAAAATGCTTTTAGAACGGTTGATATTGGGCCAGATGCTGAAAACAAGATAGAGGTACATCAAGATTTCTTTTATCATCCTTGTCTCCTTCGATCCTACTAAATAGTATATCTTTTTCTAGGCACTCAGGTTCCGAAACTTTTGGGGAGAGAAGTCTGAGCTAAGGAGGTTTAAAGATGGAAGAATAGCGGAAAGCACAGGTGTGTTATCATCAATACATACTTTTTGGCAGAGTTTAATAAAAGTTTCAAGTTAATGCAAGCTAAATATTTGCCTATTTCATTATCCTAGTCTGGGCAACTCAGCAGTGGACAAGGCATCTTATCATGAAACAAATTGTTGAATATATCTTTAAGCGGCATCTTTCACTCTCGTCTGATGACATTGTGCAGTCAGTTGATCAACTTGACTTCTCTCTGATCTATGGGGATAAAGGTATTATAAAGTCTTGAACTTATCACTTTTTTGTGTTATGTGTTGCGCGTGTGCAATAATACTGTTATGTTTCAGACCCAATATCTACATCTGGAAATTTGCTTCAAGCCTTCGAAGTTTTCTCGAAGTTCTTGCGTGGGATCAAAGGCATACCTCTAAAAGTCTCTAGCGTTCAGCCTTTAGATTCAGGTTTGTTTTCCTATAGTTCCTTTTTGCACTGAGCTTTGAAGAAAACAAGTATGTACTGATGTTTGCAGTATCTGTGATTTTTCATATCTAATTTCCCTCGTGACTTGTCAGCTCTCAGGCTCACATCTGTGTTCCCCCCTGAACCTCATCCACTGGCTTGTGCAAAAATTGAAGCGGGAAGACTACATAAATTTATGCCATCTTGCATACCAACAATGGAGGTCATGATTCAGGTGGGATCAGTACTCCAGTTAATTAATAGCGTTTGTTAGTTATTTATCTAAGCTCTTCAGTTTCTTATATTCTTTTGCTATTCGCAGTTAGAAGGTTCTGGTAACTGGCCCATGGATGATTTGGCAATTGAGAAAACGAAAACTGCCTTCCTTCTTCAAATTGCAGAGAAGTATGTTAAACTGTTATTAGAAACACTTCATACTTCAGCCACAGTATTATATTTATTCTTACAAATGAAAATTTTGACAGCCTTCAAACCATTAAGGGAGTAACGTGCGCAGCTACTGAGGATAACGTCGATGTGCTCATACGTGGTTACGCATTTCGCCTGAGAATCTTGCATGAAAGAGGCCTGAGTTTGGTGAAGAGAGAAAGTGAGATTTCTTCTCTTGCACTCATATTTTCTCCTATGTGATTCTGACTTTACTTCTCCTGAGTTGCAGTTGGAGCTGACCCGGTGAAGCATGTTTCCTCTACCGATAAAATGCTTTTCATTCGCAGTCAACATGCAAGCATGATTAATGGTTTGCATGGACGATTTCCTATATATGCACCAGTTGCAAGGTAAAAGGCGTTAAGCTTCACTTGTGTACTTTTGTTTGCTTTTTGAAGTTTCGTAACCTCATACCTTGTCCGCTATCTTAAGGCTTGCGAAAAGATGGGTTTCTGCGCATCTCTTTTCTGGTTGCCTGGCAGAAGAGGCCATTGAACTTTTGGTTGCACATGTGTTCCTCACACCTCTCCCACTTGGTGTTCCTTCCTCTCGCATCAACGGATTCTTAAGGTTTCTATCAGCGACCATAATTTGATTTTACAAAAAAAAATCAATCAACTAATGTAACCAACATCTTTTTCGCTGGACTGTGTAACAGGTTCTTGCGATTACTAGCAGACTATGACTGGATGTTCTATCCGTTGATTGTTGACATAAACAATGACTTTGGCAGAAATGACGAGAAGGAGATCAATGTGAGTCCTTTTTTAATTATGGGTCTAATGTTAAGATATATTTGTTAGAAACGCCATATGTAAATGATCTTTGGATTATTAGGATAACTTCATGTCAAGTAGAAAGGGCTATGAAGATGACAAACAAAACATAAGTTCAGCCATGTTCTTGGCAGCTCCTTACGACAAGGCATCAGAGGCATGGACATCCCTTTCACCAAACTTATCGGTTAGTGCTTAGCATACACTTTTCAAAAAATTCTTAGCGTCCTGCTGTATTTTTTGTTTTTGTTTTAACTCAAATTTACTATAAAACTTTTCTTAAAGGAACTAAAAAGGTTGGTGGCTTATGCTCGAAGCAGTGCAAACGTATTAAGTAAGCTGGTACTGCAAGAACACAATAGTTCTGTTCAGTGGGAGGTGAGCAAGATGCATTGAAAACACGTTGCATTGTGCTAAAATAATATTACAACTAACATGATCTTGACTAGTATTAATTGCATCTATATATGTTGCAGTGCCTTTTCAGAACACCTTTGAACAACTATGACGCAGTTGTTCTTCTCCATAGAGAAAAGTTACCTTACCCGCATCATCTTTTGTTCCCGTCGGAACTTAACCAAGGTCCCAAACATGGCTCTCTGTCTCACTCTCTCGTATGTTTCTGTCATTAAATCCAAAAACTAATATACTCTCGCTATATGACTTAGCAGGGAAACATGTAGCACGTGGAAAGGCGAGTAAAGCGTTTAACCCGTTTTTATTGCCTGGAGATTTGAAGAGAAGTCCTGATGAGCTTAAGAAGAAGTTAATGGTGGACTTCGAGCCGACCAAATGCTTCATGAGTGGGTTGCAGGCAAGTGTTCTAAATCCAAAATATTAGAAGTTCAAATTATTGGTGTTCTTACCTTGTGCGGGTGTCTGCAGGAAGAGTTTGGAACGTTGAAGCCGTGGTACGATCATATAGGAGGCGACGCTATTGGTTTAACTTGGACTAAACACAATTCA
Source organism: Moricandia arvensis (assembly GCA_905132765.1). Lineage (NCBI taxonomy): Eukaryota > Viridiplantae > Streptophyta > Magnoliopsida > Brassicales > Brassicaceae > Moricandia > Moricandia arvensis. The sequence continues at coordinate 58,458 of CAJHQP010004106.1, forward strand.
AAGGTAAAGAACAAAACTTCTGATAACCTTCTTTAAACCAACAAAAAGTTAAGAGACAAATAAAAGCAACTATGTAATGTTTGATTACAGAAACGAGAACGAGATGAAGAGGAAGTGGAAACTAATCCAATAGAGATGTTAAAGGCTGTAGGCGAAATGGGTAAAGGGTTGGTGAGAGATATCTACTTGCTCAAGTCTCCACGCTTTCTCTAAAAGCTTTCTTTTTCGAAGAGTTTCAAATCTCTTAGTTATGGTTGATTAAAACTCAAAATGTTTATCAATTTTGATGAGTACACATCATATGTTTTCTACAATACCAATCAAACACATTCTTTTTTTTATAGATTAATTTCAACTGAAACGGTTTTACAACACAAGAGCAACTAGTTTTCTCGATACAATCAATCATCATTTTCGCCAAACAGAAAGCCAAAAAAAACACACAACAAAATAAGCTCAAAACTCTGCAAACCGACAACCAAGAAGTTGTGGAAATAAATACCGTTAAGTGTTGTGTTACGGTAAGGATCATATATCATCGTCTTCTTCCATGTGACGTTTTAGAG
>CAJHQP010004107.1:0-59020 GCA_905132765.1 Moricandia arvensis
CACATTAAAAATTTGTTATACCTTTCATGAGTTGATCACCTCGGATGCAGATTTCGCCAGGCTTGTTACGTGGCAAGGAGACTCCGGTAATGGTATCAACCACTTTCATCTCGGCGTTCCTTATCACAGTCCCACACGAACCAGACTTGATTTTGAACGGGTTCTTTGCAAATGCCAACGACTTAGCCACTGTTCCCATCTCAGTCATTCCATAACTCTAAAATGTGTATTTATTTTTGTCATTACCAAAATTTAATGAACTAAATTTGATTTTTTTTCCCACCATTATAGCATCTCATTATTTATTAGTTATTACTGGTAAATTAATATTTAAAAATTTAGTAAAATATATTGGTTCCAAAATACTAAAGTATTTTTGTACAAACTAGTTGACTGGCATGTGCAATGAAGATTATGACATCTATAGATAATCAATGGAAATCAAAATTTTAGTAGTCGAATCCCGAGCATTATATAGTACTCACTCTATATCAAATGATTCATTTTTCCAAAACATTATTTTAAAAAGAAATATTTCGCATTTTTAATGCATATAATAATGATAAATATTAATTTTGAAGACATTAATTGCATTTACTCAATTAGCTAAAAATTGTAGAAAATATATAATCACAGAAAAATGTATTTATAAATAAATCTAACATATTTTCTTATATGGTTGAAAATTATAAAACTTACATCATTTTGGAAGGGGAAAGGGGAGTAGATTAAGACAGGTTTCACAATTCAGCAGGTTTTAAAGTAATATAAATATAAAATATATTATGTTAGAAATTCTAGTAAAGAAATTTTATTATATTTCAAAAGAATTATAAGTATAAATATTCGAAAGTTGGGGTGACCCAGACAATGACATAAATTGTCTAAAGCTTTATTTGGTGAATCACTACATCGTTTCTCAATCATTGATATACCACGTGCGATCCATGTGTATGTACATTAAAAATTGCATTTGATTAGAGCACCCTGGTTGAAGGTTCTAAGAGCATCAGCAATGGTAAATCTCTTTCCAACAGTTTCTTAACAAATTAAAATTAAAATTTTAAAGTTAGTAAAAATACAATCAATCACAACTTGACAAGTCATCAAAGAAGCTCTTCCCATTTGCCTTGCATCTCTCAAAGGGGAGACGTCTCTTTTCTCTTTCTTAAACTTTTCTATTTTTTCTAATTATTTTTTATTTTTTAATGGGAAGAACTATGTGAGATACTACCAATGCTGGTGCTCTAAGTTTGAGAATTCTCAAAATATAATATATATATATTAATATTAATATTTAATTATAATGTTTTTTTAATTTTACAGGAAACACAACTTAAAATATCTGAAAATAGATATTTTAGATTATGTTTCCTGTAAATTTAAGAACATTATAATTCAATTATTATTAATATATGCGTATTATTTTAAGAAACTAAAACTAAAACCCACTAAAGAAAGTAGTCCTACACATACCTCACTTTGACAAAGTTTTCCAATTTCTCATTCTCTTTCAAAATAATGTATGTTTTAAAAGTTTCACACATATTAAAGATATGCTAAATTTTGATTATAAAATAAATTATTTTTTGTGATTAATTATTTCCTACAATTTTTATCCAATCAAAATTCATTAAATATAATTAATATCTTTAAAATTTATAATTTATCATTATTACATGCATTAAAATGTAAAAAAATGCATCTTTTAGAAATAAATTTTCTTCTATATCAAATAGATCATTTTGAACAGAGAGAAAGTAATAAATACCACATGACTCATAGTATCATTACCGAATCTCACTTCTCGAATTTCAACAATTACTTAAGATCTAACTAATTTAAATGCGGTGATTGCAGATCTGTGTACACAAACTCGCATATGTAGATAATTGCGTTGTGAGATATATGATTGATTAACTAGCGTATGTATAAGCATTTTAATAATAAACTAATATCATCATTAAACTGACCTGACCAAATATGGCGTTGGGAAGCTTGCGACCCACGGCGTCTTCAAGCTCCTTAGTCAACGCACCTGAGCCTGAAAGCATCATCCTCACCGAGCTCAGATCGTATCTTCCCGTCTCCTCCGAGTTAACCAACGCTAAAACCACCGGTGGGGCCATCGGAACCACCGTAACCTTATACTTTTGAATCATCTCCATCATCATATTCAGCTCGTATCTAGGCAGGATCAAGAACGCCGCACCGGCCCTCATCGCCGAGAGCATCAGAGAGTTGTGCGTGTAAGTGTGAAACATCGGGAGAAAACAGATGATGACGTCATCTCCGGTGAAGTTGAGATGAGGGTTTTCTCCGTCGACTTTTTGAGCAGTGCTCGTTACTACTCCCTTGTGAGTAATCATTACTCCCTTTGGAAGTCCCGTGGTCCCGGAGGAGTACGGCATCAACACCGTATCCTCCGGGGAGATCTCAGGTTTAGGAAGCTCTGCTTCATCGGCTTGAGACAGTTGCGTGAAATTCACGCAACCGTCAGCTAACGGAACGTCTTCGTCGTCTACGCAAACGATCGAAACGTTTTGGAGGGTTTTCAGTTTGTCCACGTAACATGGCTTTGTGATGATCATCTTCGTGGAGGAGGCTTTTGCCTGTTTTTCTATCTCCGGTTGGGTAAATAACGGATTCGCGGGGGTCGTTATGGCTCCGAGGTAAGCCACGGCGAGGAAAGACAGAGCAAACTCCGGCGAGTTTGGGAGAAGGAGCATCACGGTGTCTCCGTGGCTGATCCCGAGACGGTGGATTCCTGCAGCGACCCGCTTTAAAGTGATTTGTACATCGGCGTAGGTAAAGATGCGACCGGTTGAACTATCTATGAGACATGTGGTGGTGGAATCGCCGTCTCCGTGGCCGGAGAATTTCTGGAAGAGGTAATCGGTGAGAGGAAGGTGGCTTGGAATGGAGATATCGGGAAGTTTGGACCGGAATATGAAATCTTGAGAAGGTTCTTGATCTGTCTTTTTTGTGAAAGAAAGTGTTTCTTGTTGTCGGAGCGTCATGTTTGTGGAGATACAAAACAAAGACAGAGACTTGTTTTCAAATGTAATTTTACTTGTTATTTTTTCGTTTGACTTGGTTTTATAATGGACATCTCAAATATGAATGTGAAAACAACCAGCCAGTCACATGGGAATCATGTGAACCATCGTGTCATTTTTTTTATGGATCAGAAACGTGGAACATGAGCTGCATAACTAACTACCAACATGTAATGAAAGAAACCAATAATCAATTATAACGCAAAGTATTAGAGAATATATGTGCTTTTAGTAATAAAATCTCTCAACTAAAAATTGGTCGTAATACAAACTCTCAATTAAAACTTCTATGAAAGAAATCTTCAATAACTGTAATTTTGTTAACGTCTATCACCCTATATATAACAATTGATAAGTTGAGTGTTTATAATATTAAAAACTTAATTGATGGGTTTCACTCCATTTCAAATATAATTGAGGAGGTTTATCACTAGAAATCATTGCATAGTTTTTTAAAATTATTATATAAGTATGGTTTAAAACTCTTATTATCCATTTATAAGCCTTTAAAATGAATTTATAAATCTTGATGCCATTTAAAAGTATTTTCATATGGGTCGAATGTCTACTATTAATTGTGTTCAATATTGTTTTCCAGGATTGATTTATCAGACAATGGCAGCAGCAAATGTATTCTGAAGGTGGAGTACAGATTACAGAATGCTGAGCGGTGATTATTCGACTTACAATTTACAATGAAATAGCTGAAGCAGAGCGCAATGTGTGATTCTGTTAATTTGCAGTAACAATTACATTTTTTAAACCATATAATTTTGCTCTAATTTATTTTGTTTATTTTTTCTTATTTTTTAACAAAAATTCACTTGAGCTTCGGAGTTGAAAAAGGTGAAAACTGCTTTCAACCATTATGAGAGCAATCACTATAGCGATCAAGTCAATGAGTGAAAGTAGAAGTGGGCTAAGGACAAGGTGTCGAAGTCGATAAACTTAACCGTTTGGAAGGATTTGGAAAAGCATTGGTTAAAACCGGAAACCCAGTCTCAATCGCAAACCCCACTCTTGTAATCGGCGTAGAGAGCATGGCAGCATAAGGATTTATGTCACAACTTAAGATCTACCAGTTTACCTTTTCAGAAACTTCAGCTAGTAAGTTTTCAAAATTTTAAATAATTTATTCTATTATTATCTATAATCTATTAATCTTTATTCTTTTTTTTTTTAGATTGCGGAAAACGACATAATACATGGACAATTTGACGTTGTTGAAGTGGATGTACACCAACAAGAAAACATGTCAAACTCATTATCCGGTTATCAACAAAGTCATCCAGCTGGTCTAATCCCAAGCAGGCGACGTCATTTTATCCCAGGCTTCACTATCTGAATATGGATCTTCTGCTTTCTCCAACAGCTTAACTCAGGAACAAATAAATGACACTGCTTTTCAAATATTTAATTTACTTATATTTTTGTATAATTATAATTTATTTATTTTTCTCTAGCAAACTATTCCCAAAAAGAAAAGTCGTTTCGTCGGGTTATGTCGTCTAACCCTGGGGTCTTCTTCTTCATCGGCTCATTGTCCATACACCATTAATCATGAACTTGTGGAACAATCTCAAGACCAAGAATGAACAGATTGAAGTGGTGGCGACCCAAAATGCTACTATCATGGACCAAAATGCAATGCTCTTAGCCTAATAGGCGGAAAATCATAGGAAAATTTCTGAAAACCAAAAGATGCTAAACAAGGTGAGATAGAAGTTCGGTGACGGCTTCTAGATCTTTCTAATGCTTCCCATGTTAGTTGGATAAAAGAATGTACAGATGGATCTACGCCGAACCTGAAAAAGATAGAAGCACCAAAACAATACAAGATGGACACATGAATGCGGACGTTAGAAAGTTAATTCCCACAACATTCCATTGAGTTTCCTTGAAAAACTGAAACATAAAAGAATTTGAAAAAAAAAAACATAATTAAAGTGAACATAAGACACTAAAATAACAGAAATACATCCCCTTAGACGAACACATGACTGAATTCACCAAAGTAAATGTCAATAAATGCTAAATCAAGTGAGTAAATTATTGAAAATGTTAAATGTGATTTTGAACTTTAGATAAAAAGAAGAATGATAAATAATTCAGTGTAATGAAAAACGAGTAATTGAGTTCACCTAAAACGTTAAGTCCAAATCATAATCCTAATTAACATCATACAATTAAGTCTCTTTCTATGTAAATTTAATAAATGTAAATTTAAAAAACATATACAAAGTATAAATAGACGAAAATTAAATACTAACATAACTTTCATGACTCAATTATATTTGAAATATGCATTTGTACAGATAGGTGCGGAGGTGCGGCGGAAGAATCACTTAGTTATATATATTTTTAAAATAAAAAAAATAGACTTATACATCACATATTTTTTATATATTATATATATATATATTGAACAACACAAATCTTATACATAAAAAGAATTAGATAAGTCAAATTAAAATAAATTTCAAAGAGAACAAAAATTATCATTCTTTTTTTTTGAAATCTTTAGATTTATGTTAAACCCTTAAATGTATTCAAATATTTTCTAAATTTAGGATAGAAAAAAGAGAAGGATCTTGTTAGCCCTGTTCTTACCTTAAACTCTTAATTTTAGGATAAAACTTGTAGATAAGAGAAAAAACCATGGCTGTTTTTTCTTTAAACCGTGGCTGTTTATATCTTCTAATCTAATTTTTATCCCTGAAGTTTTGTTTAGCCATAACAGGTAATCAATTAACTAAGTATTAGCTTTTAGCAGTCAATATTAGTTAGTTTCGGTTGTGAGCATTACATATTTATTTAAACCCTTTCATCCTCCCAATGATTCCATCATCCACAAGAAACAAAGTTCATCTGCCAATTTCATACTCTCTTCTATTAATTAATTTCATTGTCTTGCAATCATAGCGAAGACGATGAGTTCCTCTGGAATCGAAAAAGGTGTTGTCACTGCAGAGTTCGAGCCACCAAGGGGGAATAGAAGCCGGTTTGCTTTTGCTTGTGCAATCTTAGCCTCCATGACTTCAATCATCCTTGGTTACGGTATGTTTTCTTTCTAACGATCCATGTCATATTTGGTCTAATTCTACGGTTTTTGTAATTGTCCTTACATATATATCTATGGATGTTGCAGACATTGGAGTGATGAGTGGGGCTGCAATATTTATAAAAGACGATTTGAAACTGTCAGACGTACAGCTTGAGATCCTCATGGGAATTTTAAACATATATTCTCTAGTAGGTTCAGGCGCCGCGGGTAGAACTTCTGATTGGATTGGAAGACGATACACCATAGTGTTGGCAGGAGCCTTTTTCTTTTGTGGTGCCCTTCTCATGGGTTTTGCCACAAATTATCCTTTCATTATGGTTGGTCGTTTTGTAGCTGGTATTGGCGTCGGTTATGCTATGATGATTGCACCAGTGTACACGGCTGAAGTTGCTCCTGCTACTTCTCGTGGTTTTCTCAGCTCTTTCCCAGAGGTCTAATAGATCTGACCTTTGTAATTTTAGATTTAAATAAAATGTTCATTGTAAATGAAAGTTAGTGCTGACATGTTTTTTTTTGCATTCAGATATTTATCAACATTGGTATACTTTTAGGTTACGTATCAAATTACTTTTTCTCCAAGCTTCCCGAGCATATTGGGTGGAGGTTCATGTTAGGTGTTGGAGCGATTCCCTCGGTGTGCCTGGCCATCGGAGTATTGGCAATGCCCGAGTCTCCGAGGTGGCTCGTACTCCAGGGTCGTCTTGGGGATGCATTTAAAGTCCTCGACAAAACCTCAAACACCAAAGAAGAAGCCATCTCTAGGCTCAATGACATCAAACGTGCTGCTGGAATCCCCGAAGACATGACAGACGATGTTATTGTTGTTCCAAACAGGAAGAGTGCCGGAAAAGGCGTATGGAAGGATCTTCTTGTCCGACCAACGCCTGTCGTTCGACATATCTTAATAGCTTGTCTCGGTATCCATTTCGCTCAGCAAGCCTCAGGGATAGATGCGGTCGTTCTTTACTCTCCAACCATCTTCTTAAAGGCTGGATTGAAGTCCAAGAATGACCAGCTCTTGGCAACTGTCGCTGTTGGGGTTGTTAAAACACTCTTTATCGTTGTAGGGACTTGCGTGGTCGACCGGTTTGGACGTCGTGCCTTATTGCTCACAAGTATGGGAGGAATGTTTCTTTCTTTGACAGCCCTTGGGACTAGTCTCACAGTAATAGACAGAAACCCAGGACAGACGCTCAAGTGGGCTATTACGCTTAGCGTTACGACGGTGATGACATTTGTAGCAACATTCTCAATAGGTGCAGGTCCAGTGACATGGGTCTACTGCTCAGAGATTTTCCCCGTGAGACTAAGAGCTCAAGGGGCAAGTTTGGGAGTGATGTTGAATAGATTGATGAGTGGTATTATCGGAATGACATTCTTATCTCTTTCTAAAGGTCTAACCATCGGTGGTGCATTCCTTCTCTTCGCCGGAGTTGCGGCCGCTGCATGGGTCTTCTTCTTTACTTTCCTTCCAGAGACACGTGGTATGCCTTTGGAAGAAATGGAGAGTCTTTTCGGTAGCTACAGCGCAAACAAGAAAAAGAATGTTGCAAAGGAAGGTAAAGAAATTGTGGAAGAACACTGATGAAATTTATATTTTTGTAAATATTGGGGCACATGCCCTAAATTTAATACAAATAATAACATGTGTATAAATTGCGGTGTCTATCTAGCTAAATTGGGTAGATAATGTTGACTTTATTTTCTGGAGAATGTGGGTTCAAATTCAATTGCATCTATTTAGTTATCGACAATCATATGAAAAATGGTCAATTTCCCTATGGACTTGTTGCTTCCTATTTTTTGGTATACAGATAATGCTTATAAAATTATGATTTTTTTATTGGAAAAATTAGAAAAATAGGACACTCTCAACTTGGCATGGGTATTTGGGTATCCGTTCGGGTTCGGATCGGGTATTTCGGATTTTTGGTTACTTCGGTATAGGGGCCTAGAACCCGTTTGGATATTTTAACACATCGGGTCGGGTTCGGGTATTTTTAGTACGGGTTTGATTATTTCGGATCGGATTCAGATATTTAAGATTATGAAAAATCAAATTCTTCATTACTTAAGTTTCTTATACTAAAATTTTACAACTAACTTTTTTTGTTAACTTTAATAAGTTGAGCGATTAATAAATTTAGAAAAAAAAATAAAAATAGAAAAACACTAATTTACTTGTCTTGAGAATTTTGAATGTAACTTTTGTTAATGAATCAAACAAGAAGTTTGATATGCATTTTAAACTTTTAAATGAATAACAAATCACTTTGTCCATAACTATATGTAGACTGTATGATTTTAAGCCATGTGAAACATCAATAATAATATTTTAAATAAAATGAGAGAAGTAAACTAGAATGTAGGGATAATTATATATAAGTTCGGTTATCTTCGGATATTCATTCGGATTGGGATATTACCCATTCGGGTTCGGATATCCAATCTCTCCTAACTCAGTATCCATTCGGGTATTTTGCTACTACGGTTTGGACTTCGGTTCAGTTTTTTTTTGGGTCGAATTAGGGTATCGGATAAAGTGCCCACCCCTCTCAACTTAGGTTTGTACCAATTGGACTTTTAGAGGATTATTTAGCTAAACATGCTTTATACTCCCTTTAATACCATTATACCCTTTAATTAACTAAATCAACCTTAATTAAAAAAAAGTATTTCGTAACTGATTTAAGTTTTTTATTAAAAAGGAAAAAAAGAAAGATAGTGAGAGAGAAAAAACGTGGAAGATAATATATTGTGCGAGATTTACTGTAGCTTAAGGTAGATTTGGGAAAGAAAATAATCGAAATATGGAAACTTCTATTTTTGTAATTTAGGTGGAATATATAAACTACGTAGATTATAACGATAAATAGTAGGTGGGATATATATATTCTTCTTCAGGTAGACTCAAAGGTTATAGTTAGGACTGGTTATGAAACATAAATAAGTTAAATTACGCCGTAGAGTAAACTTTACAACATGTATTCGAGGTAGATGTAGATCACTGATATCTGGCTATAATGCACCCGATAAAATTCTAGTTAGATCATTGTAATGTACTTTGTATTCGAGTTCTAAATTAAGTAGACTACTAGAATGAATATTCTATTTGTAGATAGGACATAAAATAAAATATGGTTACATAATTTATTTTAAAGAAAAAAACATACAAATAGGCTTACTAATATTTCCAATAATTTTCATATATTTTTACAAAATTAAAAGTTAAACTATTATTTTTCATTAGAAAAAGGTAAAACATGTTTAAAAATAGTCTCAAAGATCAAAAACTCTAACATGATAAATAAAAGTTGAGAATATCTCACTTTTCTAATTTTCCCACATTTTTATCAAAACAGTTTCCAGAATATGTCCCAGAAATTATACAGAACATCCGACAAAATTTCAACTCCCGACAAAATAGATTCCACAAAACAAATTTGACGGGAAAGTCCATTTTTGACAGATTTTTCTGTCGAGAATCACTTAGGGGAATGTATTCAAGTGAGAATTTTAGGTGAATTTGTGTAAAAATGATAAATTCACTGTTATTTAAACATGAATTTTAAAAACTCATTTAAAATCTACTGTTATTGAATTTGATATTTCATATAGTACACTGGAATTCATTGTTATTCAAAATATTTTAAGTTGTAGAGTTTAAATATTGTAAGTGATTTTAGAGTGTTTGAGTGGAGTTTCTTAGATTAAAAAAATTTAAATTAAAATCTCATGTTTTTAGGTGGGATTCTATGGTGGTTTAACAAAATCAGTTAAAACTCTTCAATTCTTTGAAATCATCTATAACTTCGTTAAAAATTAAATCACCTCAAATTTAACATTGCATACTAAAATATTCAAACTAAGAAAGGTTTATTTCAATTATTTTTTTATTAAAACTTATTTTTGTGACAAAGACTTTAAACAAGTTACTAGATTTTGACCCGTGCTTTAAAAGCACGGGATTTATTTATATTTAAAGCTTTATTTTAAATTAACAATAATTAATTATAAGAGTACGTATTTTAATTTTTTTATAAAAAAATATAAGACTTAGGAATAATATCGGTATCCGAAAAACTGCATAAGAAATGACCAATAAAAATGAATCTGAACCGATTAAAATCCGACATAAATACCAAATGGATCTTGTTTTATGGTATTCGGGTTATAGATTTTACTCGAACCTAAACTATTAATATATTTACGCAATAAAAGTGTAAGTTAATAAGTTAATTTGTTAAATTTAATTAATAAAAATATATCTTTGTCGTGAAGTTAGAAATTTGTGGAAAGAATATTAAGTATATTTTGGCTATAAAGATCCTTAGTTTGAAATATTTTGTACATCAAATATTTGAATCCGCATATATGTGAAAAATATTTACTGGTTTTATGAATAACATATTTTAAGTATTTTTTTTAAATTTCAACTCATCTTTCTATATGTTTACCCACATTAATAGAATTGGTTTATAATATAGATTTTGTAATTATAAATTTGATACATAAAAGTAAAAATAGTTTATTGATCATTACTAAGTTGTATATATACCAATGCTCATGTTTTTAGTTTACCTTGCCATTCTCCAGAAATTACACATTATAGAAAATCAGTCTGAAAATGTTCATGAAAGAAATGTATTGTAAAAAAAAATTAAATAAAAGAGAATAGTATATTAAGGCAACTCTTAGATAAGCCACATATTATAAAGTATATGTGAACATATCGTTTGGTTTCAATAAAATTATTTCAATGGTTTTACCAAAAAAAAAATGTTGTTTGAAAGCAATTTGCATTTAATAATTAATACATTAGCTTTAATAATTAACTAAAGGATATCGTGGAGTAGTTTTAGGAAATATTGTTGTTTAATTTTAAATACATAATAACTTTTGTTTAAATTATAATGCAATGGCACAACTGTAATATTTAGGAAAACATAAGGGGACTTCAAAAAAAGGTCTTGTGTTTTAATAGTATAGATTTGAGAGATTTGACCAATTAAAATAATAATTATCCACAATTTTTAAAATTAAGAAATAATGGAGATCATATGGCCAGATATAGGTCTTTTATTTTTTAGACGGTCGAAGTCAACTCTAAGATTATCGTATCTTGATTAATAAATTAATTAATCGCTTTCATAATTTAAACGTAGTAAAATTGAATTATATGTAAAGTTTTTTAAATCAGAAAAATCACAAAAACCGGAAATGTTGTGAGGAACCACGTCATTCTGTCACGTCATTTAGGACAATTTCGTGTAGTAAATATATGCGCAGGACGTATTATCCAAAAAAGCGATAGAAAACCATACAAATGGTACTTACTTAATGTATGTCCAATGTTTTTGCAAATGTATGTAAACAATGACTATACAAACAACAACGTATAACCCACTGTAGTTGAGAAATTGGAAAACAAATATATATAAGATTTGGACATAAACGAATAAATGATCAAGCTTTCTCCCATACCGTTCTTGGTAGCTAGTGATCTATAAATATTTAGCTTGGCTTATTTTTATGCAATTAATTATTCAAATTTCTTGAGCTATATACAGTCTTGTGAGAGCTAGGTATTGGAGACTTCCAAAAATATACTCATGCGGGTCAGACATGGTATGACCAGAGTGTAGCGTGAGCTTAGGGGAAGATGCTAGAGGCGTAGACACCGATTTCGCATGGAGCATGTTTGTCTTTGTGAGCCAGGTCAATTATATTGAATATTTTCAATTAAAGCTTTCTTAGCATAAAAGTTGTTACATGGTTTAGTATTTATATTACATTGGTTTAGTAAAAGGAAGCTAAACTAACGGTTTAATACATAACCGAGATATATGATCTAATACGCCCCCCTCAAGCCGATGAAACGGAAGGTAGAGATGGTGATGGTGGAGTAAAGAGGCTTGAAGTTGACATACGGCGAAGAATAGAGGTAAAAGGACCCGGCTGAAGCGGTTTGGTGAGAATGTCAGCATGCTGATTGGAGCTAACTACATGCATCAGACGTAGGAAACCATTCTTGACTTGATCACGTACCATATGACAGTCGATCTCCACATGTTTGGTACGTTCGTGGAAGACCGGGTTGGTAGCAATATAGATTGCAGACTTACTATCACAAAAAGCTTTGCTGCAGTTGTGACGTGAACGCCAAGAAAGGTGAGAAGCTGTTGAAACCATAATAGTTCACAAGTCGCATGAGCCATACTCCTATACTCTGCTTCAGTGCTGCTGCGACTAATGACATCTTGTTTCTTCGATTTCCATGTGATTAAAGAGCTTCCAAGGTAGATGCAATAACCTGTGATAGACCTACGACTATCCGGACAAGCACCCCAATCAGAATCCGCAAAGGCATTGAGACAGAGTTCAGACGATGCTGAATAAAACAAGCATTGGCCAGGGTTATTCTTGATGTATCGTAAGATCCTGTGAGCCGCTTGGATATGAACATCAGTAGGAGCTGAAAGAAATTGACTGAGACAGTGGACTGAGTAAGTGATATCAGGTCTCGTTATCGTCAGATACAACAAGCGTCCAATCAAAGCACGGTAAGAGGATGGATCAGAGAGAAGAGTGCCAGACTTGATACTGAGTTTAGCAATAGGATCCATGGGAACAGAAGATGGTTTGCAAGCTAACAAACCAGTATCTGACAAGAGATTAAGAGCATATTTGCGTTGGGATACATAGATACCTGCTGCAGTACGGGCTATCTCAAGTCCCAAGAAGAAACGTAGATCCCCCAAATCCTTGATCTTGAAACTCTGATGTAACACGTCTTTAAGAAGCTTCACTGCATAGTCATCATTGCTAGCAATCATAATATCATCAACATAGATGAGAATTGCAGTGAATGACCCACCAGAACGGCGAACAAACAATGTGTTATCAGACGGAGATTGAACATATCCAGCAGTGAAGAGAACATCAGTAAGACAATGATACCACTGGCGTGAAGCTTGTTTCAAGCCATAAATGGACTTGTTCAACGGCAATATAACTCTGTCATCAAAACTATTCGTACTGACAATGCTCCTGAGCTAGCTATCAATCGTAACTCGGAGAAGCTCAATGCCATGAAAATTGATGAATTCAGCTCGAGAAATCGCAAAACGAAGAAGAAGAAGCCATGAGTGGCTCTGATACCATATTGAATATTTTTAATTAAAGCTTTCTTAGTATAAAAGTTGTTACATGGTTTAGTATTTATATTACATTGGTTTAGTAAAAGGAAGCTAAACCAACGGTTTAATACATAACCGGGATATATGATCTAATAAATTATATATTTCTTCTGCATTAGATGGAGACCTTGTGATGTACGAGTAGCCTCCATTCCCAGAAAGTAACTAAGATCTTCCATGTCTTTGATTGAGAAACGGCGAGCAAGCTCATCAATGACTCGTTCGACCATCTGAGGGTCCGTTCCAGTAATCAATATGTCATCAATATATATATATATACAATAACATAGACAAACGCATTAGATTGTTTGAAGATGAACAAAGATGTATCAGCCAAGAGTTTTGAAAGCCAATGGAGAAAATAAAGTTCTTCAGCTTAGAGTAACAAGTTCGCGGAGCCTGTCAATCTGTAAATAACTTTCTTTAGATGACATACATGGCGAGGTTTACCCGAATTTTGTATAAAAAAACTTGAAATAAAATCAAATACTTTTTCAAAAATAAATTCGTGTGCAATTCAATTATTGTTCAAAAATAAATAATAGCAAGAGAAATATTAACAAAATACCAACAAAAAAATAAATAATACAGATTACCAACCCCATATAAATAATACAGTTACTAACAATAGCAAAATTAAAAAAAATCTAAAGGTGTATTTTCATTGCATTGGTTTTAATGGATGTTAATTTTGTTAGTTGTTTAATTCTATTTATTATACCTTTAAATTATCTAAGTTAATATTTAAGGATGTATATTTTCATCTAGCTTTTATGAAAAATGATCTGTGTATTTTTTTTTATTTGTTCATCTTTATATACTATATTCTTAAGAAATCTAAAAATAACTTTACTACTTCCAACAAAATTTGTACAGATTAATTTTAATGAAAATATAATTTTATACTATCCAACCTACACAACTCTATGTTTTGGAATATAACTTATCATTTTTCATGTATAAAGATTCACTCTAACTTATAACTATGTTTTTCTTCTAAATCTAAGCTTTCTAACCATACCACGTAATCATTTTTTGATCATACATACTTTCATTCATGGTTTCAAAAATCATAAATATGTCACCGACAAGATCTTTTAACTTTATAAATTTATAAAATGATTAGATTTTAATGTGTTTGTTTGTTATAATTAATTTTAAATATATTAAACTGTATTTAAGATTTCATAAAGAAAAATTAATGAAACTGAGAGATATATCTTAATTGGTATTGACGTATTTATATTTTAATTATAATCAAAACCTATAAACAAATATACATTCTTATTTACTTTCTTATTATTATATGTATGGAAATAAAATCTAATGCAATCAACATTTATGACATGAAAACATTTTCGAAAACAAAAATAAAATATAGAAATATAAATGATAAAATGTACTGTATCATATTTTGTTTTATAGGTAAAATGAGTTTCCACGATTTCACACGCTTCATACCTAGCAATAATAATAATAATGATACATAAAAACAACTCAAGAGGTTAAGATCAGCGGCTCAAGGCGGCTGCATTGCACGTTTGGTTTCTTGTAGCAGCTTCAATGAGCGGCGACGGAAGATGATGAGTCATACCGGTTCACGTCCAACCTAAGCCTCCCCCTCCCTGAAAAAAGAACTTAAATGAACCTACTATACATTTAGTTTCTTAATTTGTCCAATACAACAACAAAAAGTGTAATCAGACTCGTTTTTCTATACACTGAAATGTGTTACGCCTACAAAAACTAACACAATACAAATGTTCCAAGAGTAAACTGCACTGTCACAAACTTATATATCTAGGAAAACTGGGCTGCATTAGACGACATCAAACAACCTTCTACTTATGGATCATACTCTATTGGTTTTGTCTACCTCAAGTTTCTCAAGTATCGGTGGTTCCAGATTTATGAAGAGATGACTTAATTCTCCTTTTCTACATTTCATTCATGATTAGACTTGGAGGTGTACTAATGCTTCATTGACCTCTTGTAACTTGTTGTTTGATGGAGTTGAGGCTTTGAGCTGATCTTTCTTGGTCGAATGGTCTTGGTAGAACTCGTCGAGAACTCTTCTTATGCTTTGATTATACTTATGTTGAAGAATTTTTGCTTTTTGTTGCGTCATAGCTCCTTAAAATGTGTTTGGTACTCCATCATCTAAATCTTCGTTTGAATCTCAATTGGTTTGATTCGGTTAAACGTAGCATGTAGTACAACCTAGACCGTTGTTGTTGCTCTCGTTTTCCTAATAGATAACATACTCTATATTTATGTTTTGGAGTAGTTTGTAACGCATATAATGGTTTGAAATTTCACCAATCTCATTTTTTCAAGTTTGTGATAGTGTAAATATCTTTTTTATATTAAAAAAAAAATCAAAACCCAACATAACCTTGGAAAAGTCTCCCAAAAGAATCCTATTTTAGCATCTTGTCTTAGATTAGTATACACTCTAAACAAGGATCAGCTAAAATTAGTGTACGCCCTAATTTTCTTTCTATATATAAACCCATTTTTCATCTAAGTCACGTAAAAAAAAAAAAAAAAAAAGCAAAACAGAAGAAGGATCCATTGTATCCTCTAATAACAGAAAAAATGAAGGCATGCGTGATATTAATGTTGGTGATTTATGCCGCTGTGATTGTGGTAGCAATCAGAGACATAAAAGACAACCCCGTTTACAAATGCCTTCAAAAAACTCCACATAAATGTGTAGTTAATAATGGCCCTCCCCGTCCTGTCAACAATTACACTCGTGGTTGCTCTAAAAAACACCGATGCCGAGGCGGCGAGTAAATCTCACACAATATTACGTACAGGGCCATGCTTACTTGCTTATGAAAAAGGCGGTCGCCTCAGGCCCAACATTGATAATTTCGTTTTGTCTTACCAATAATTTTGATCCGCGATTTAGAAACGCAGATATTTTTAGATTGTAAACAAAATTTGATATGAATTAGTATTTTAAGATTGTTGAACATCATTTTATTATAAATTATATTATATCAATGTCAGAGAATATTTTTAAAATAAAAAATTTTATGAGTTAGATTAGTTGAGATTTTGTATATACATAAAAAAATTATGGAATTTTCTTTTAAGTTTGAGTATTTTATCTAGATCCAAAAATCGACCAAAAAATACATGTTGGATCCAGAAAAAAACTACATGTTGAGTATTTTTTGGATTCGCGGTCTTGGTTCCAGTCCAGATCCTATCTAAGATTCAATCATAACCAATTATTTATGCCATTGATACCAACTATTTTTTTGGACATGTGGTATTATATTGTGACATTATAATATTCACAAAAATATCATTATTATTTTATATTTTCGTAAATGAGAGTATTATTCTATCATCCTCATCTCCATCTAGTATTTTACAATAATGTCATTGCCATCAATACACCAACCACCATGAAAACCAATTTGAAGCTTCTAATGCACCAAATTTTTGATTTTTACTCTTCACGTTTCAGTTCTTATGCACACAAATCACATCTCTCTCACTTTCTCTCTAAATTCATCAAAAAAACTCCCAAGATTTTGATTCCAAACTTTGTAAGGTTTATAGAGATATTGAAGCTCATGATTCTTAGTCATTATTAAGTGGGTCACTTTCGTGATGAAGTTTGTGTGTTTAGAAAAAGTAAGCAAGTTATTTCACAAGTTCAATGTCTGAAATCAGATTTTTCAAGTATGTTCCGATCAAAGAAGTTTTCTGGTCAATGCATAAGTTAGTTTTGCAATTGACGTTTTGTGTGTTTTTAATAGAAGACTTTACTAGAAGTATTCTAACTTTTCTTTTTTAACAAAAAAATCAAGATGAATTCTCGATAAGTTTTCTCGGATAAATAGGTGACTTTTGCAATTGATCGAAGTTTGTCAGAAATTTAACTTTCTATAGAAGACTTCCCGATAAAAAATCTTCTCACTTTTGCAAGAAGTCTTTGTAGGTTAGTTTGACAATTGACTATCAATAGTAAAAAAATAATATTAATAAGAAGATTTCGTGAGAAATCTTCTTAAATTTTATTCTGGATTTTAGTCAAGCCTTTGGTTACGAGAAACTTCTATCAATAGTGATAAGACTTCATGTGAGCGTAAGAAGACATCTATAGAATTCTTTCCAAGAAGACTTCTCTAGAAGTATTCTAAGAAAAATTCAAATATCTGTATAACTCTAATCAATTGCAAAACTAACTTGTTTACTAGAAGTCTTCTCTAAGGTTTTTCGAGGATTTTTCTAATTCAAAAACCAGCCAATATTTACAAAGGAAGACTTCAAAAGATGTATGCTATAGAGTAGACTTCTTAAGAAGTCTTCCTTCATAAATTTGCAATTGCAAAAAATGACTTAAACGGAATCTCGGAGAAAACTTTTGTAGAAGTCTTATATGTCAATATTTATTAAACTTCAATTTTCTCTATAATTAAAATGACTATTTAATATTTTCTTGTTAAGTTATGTGTATTAAGCAATATTGGGGCTTATGAGTGAAATTTATAATTTAATTGGTGATAATTATGAGGTTACAGACATTCATATTGATGAATGTTTCTAATTAATCCGAGAAGACTTTTTATGAAGTGTTCTCAAGTTTGTTTTTGAAGTTGATGTTTTATCTTTGCTAATGTGTCTTAGTTTGATCTTTTCAAATGGTTTATCAGTTACTTGTAGTCTAAGAAGAATAGTTAGTGAAAAATAATTCTTGAAATTTTGTGGTTCATGATATCGAAGGAAAATTTCCCATGAGGCTTATAGTGAAAAGACTTCTCAAAAAGACTTAGTGAAAGTGTTGTTTGAAAGTTTTATGTGTATGAATTTATGCAATGTTTGATATTTTGTGAGTTTGATTAAGTTTTCTTGAGAAGTCTTCTCCCTTAATTTTAGTAAATTTGACTAAATTTGTCTTAGTTTGACTAAGTTTGACTAAATTTGTCTTAATTTGACTAATTTTTTGTGTTGTTGTATTTTGCTATGAATGGGTAGAATGGTTAAAAGATTTCTTGGTATGCTATATCAATAACTTTAATAACGTCAATTACTTTTGGAAAAAATAATATTTTAGACATGAATATATTTACCAAATTATTTTCATTAACATCTTTTCAAATTTAAAAAAAAACAACAACTAAAAGAGTACACATACTAATCATAAAATAGACTATAAACAAAACTATTACACATGGAGCTAGAGATCATTCCTAGACAAAGATAAGTTTGGACTCCACTTAGGTGAAATATTTTCCGTTCATAAGACTTCCTCTAGCATAAAACGCATTAGAAGACTTCCCAAGAAGTCTTTCCAAGTCTGAACCAAATCTGAAAAAAAAATTGCATATTCAAAACTGTTCAAATTAGTGGTATCAAAACAGAAAAAACTTCAAAAATATTTTTTATGCTTAAATAGTAAATAAAAGAGTCACATTAGTTTGAATCTATAACTTTTTAGAATCTAACATATAAGACACACAAAAATACATATCCAAATTTCATAAATCTACCTTTAAAAGAGTGAAAGACGAGAACCATGTAATGAGAAACTTGCAAAAACAAAATAAATTAGTGAGAAATACATATTAAAAATGAGAAATTGATATACAATTTGGTGTTTTCAAGTTCAAAAAGCTTACAGAGAGGTTGAAGAGTTTTAGAGTGAGAAACATTACATTTATGTTACAGACATTTGAGAGAAAGAAAGAGATTGTGTAAATTTTTCTTACATAAGAAGACAAGTTCCGATTAGGTGAAACATTTTTAGTTTAGAAGACTTCCCAATAAATCTTCCGAAAAAATTCCAAAATCTGACTCATATCTGAATGACTAACATATTCAAAATGTTTAAATGACATCAAATCGAAAAACTTCAAAAACATTTTTTAATACTTAAATAATAAATAAAACAATCACATTAGGTTGAATCTATAACTTTATAGAATCTATATAAACACACACAAAATACATATCCAAAATTTATAGATCTACATTTAAAGAAGTAAAAGATGAGAACCTTGTAATGAGAAACCTACAAAACAAGATAAATTAGTGAAAAAAACATAAGAAAATGAGAAAATGATACAAAGTTTGATGTTTTCAAGTTCAAAGAGATTAGATAACGGTTGGAGAGTTCTAGAATGAGAAACATCAAAAAAAAAATTTGCAGCCATTGAGAGGAATAAATAAAATGTGTAGTTGTTCTTTATATACGGAGAAAAAAATCCAATTAGTTAAATATTTTCGGTTTAGAAGAATTCCAAGGAAATTTTCTAATAAAGAATTCTTCTAAACTCTAAATTTACTAATTATCCGAGAAGACTTCCCAATAAATCTTCTAGAAGCCTTTCAAACCCTATAATCAAATAACTAAACAAAAAAACACTTCCTTAAGCTTAAAAGATAATTAGAAAGTGTTTAAAATCAAGCTATTAGATTGCCAGAAAATACATTCAGGTCAAATTAAAAGAAAATTAAACATATAAGATTTCAAAATCAAACCCTAAAAATACTAATAATAATTTAACATATGTTACCAAATCTTAAACCAAAGACTATCATGACTCAATCTACATTCACTCATCTATGTTGAAAATAATTTAATTTTATTTAAACTAAATTTACATCATTTAGAAATGTTTATTATTACATGATTTTGGTTTTTCCTCATTCAAAATATTTTTTTATAAAATTTATTAATTATTTTTAAGATCTAATATATGAGAAGACTTTTGGAATACTTTGTTTAAAGTGAGAAAATTATACTAAAATTTAGGCGGGAATATGTGAGAAGACTTATTGGAAAGTCTTACCAATAGTCTTCTTGAGAAGTCTTCTCAAAAGTCTTCCAAATCTTAAACCAATCAAATAACTACCTAAATAGCAAAAACAATTCATTAAACTTAAAATCAACTTATAAAGTGTTTGATATACACAAAACTAACACATGTAGGTCTATATTTTTTTAAAAAAAAATTAAGATTCCAAAATCTAACCCTAAGAATCCAAACAATACTATAAAATATGTTACTAAACTCTGAACCAAAGACTATCATGACTCAATATACATTCATTCTTCTATCTCGAAAACAATTCAGTTTTAGTAAATATAAATTTACAATTTTTAGAAATGTTATAACTACATGATTTCAATTTTTTTCCATCATAATATTTTTTATAAAAAAATTAAACTTTTTAAATATCTATTGTATGAGAAGACTTACAAAGAAATCTTCTCATGCAGAAGGTTATAATGGTAAAACTCTATTATTATTTTTTTATCATAAGGTGGTTGTTGTAATTTCACTAGTCATTTGGATTACTTTAGCATTTGATTAAATTTTGGGTACACTTTTAAATTTAAAATCAAGTTTTTAATTATTTTTGGCAAATTTCCCGTTAATTAATTAGGTTTCGGATTTAACATTTGTTTTTATTATGTAATTTATAAAACAATTTGTAAATGCCTCTCTCATCAATTTGTTTTTAAAAAAAATTTACCATGTGTATTGATAAAATAATTCTTAAAACAAAATTTTTAAATCATAAAATGTTTTAAAAATTATGAAAAATAGAATATTGTTTTTAATATGTTATTGTATGACAATGCTTATATTATGTACTGTGATAAAATAATTTAAATTTTGTTTCAAAAAATCATAAAATGTTTAAACTTTAATAATTTATTAAATAATTAGAATATGGGTTTTAACATGTTATTTTATAAAAAAATATCAATGTTTTTTAGTAGTTGACCAAAAAAATGGTATTTAGTAATATATTCTTGAAATTATTTTCTTCAAAATGTTTCCTCAAATCATTTTTGTTAAAGCCATTTTATTAAATTATATCTATTATGTATTTAACCAAATTATTTTTAGAATACTAGTTGTAAAAATAATTTGTCTTATATATTTATTATACTAATATAAAATATTATTTTTCAAAAAAGAATATTCTTTTTTGTTTTTTTCTAAGTGTTTCTATAATTTATGGCGGTTTATTCTGACATAAATTTTTGATGATTTACGATTTAATCCTTCAGAAATTTTGATGCTTTATTCCATAAAGTTTTATTATGGAACTGTCTCAGAAGTTTTTGACAGATTGAATCATTGGATATTTTTGATAACATTTGTTAAACAGTTATAATTTCTGACGGTTTAAATCTCTGGAGATTATGACATATTCATTTTTTCAGAAAAGGATTAAAAATTTCTAATTTTTCGAGGAAAGAATAATTTTTGACGGCCAATCCGTTTGTAAACTTTTCTAGTATATGGCAATAGTCCAAAATGTAGTCGTTCTTATTCATGGATTCGAAACGTGGAACATGAGCTGCATTCTTAACTACCAACAAGTAACGTAACAAACCCATTATTTATCAATTAATAGATCTCATATCTTTTGCAATCTTCTTAATTACATATATTATTATTAGACAATCGCGTATATTATACTGGTTTCTGAATGTGTGTATACATTTTTTCAAAAGTAACTTTAAAATATTATCTTGGATAGTTTATAGCTTCTTCTTTTTTAGGCCCGTGGTTGATGAGTTTTATGAAATGGTCTTTCTTTCCACAGAGTTGAACGAGTTTAGTTAGATGTGAACTTGTAGGTTCTGAGAAGAGTTTCCTCTGCAACTTGCCCAATACTCAGCGACGAGCTTGGAGAAGTAAGAATCAGTCTCCATCAGCTTTGAAGGCTCGTTATACTCTACAAGATCACCTGTTCAAAAAAAAACAAACCAAACCCATTTAAACATATAGTTTCCCAAAAGAAGTAATAATCATTTTGAGACACAAAAGATGTTTACCAAAGGAGAGAACCATGACCATGTCACTATCTATGACCGTTGGTACTCTATGTGCAACTGTTATCACCGTGCAATCTGCAAATTCCTCTCTTATGATTCTCTGGATGATTGCATCAGTGGCTGAATCTATGGAAGCTGTAGCTTCATCCAACACCAATATTTTGTTTCTCTTTAATAAGACTCTGCCAAGACAGAACAGCTGCCTCTGTCCCACGCTCCAGTTCTCTCCTTCATCACTCACTTCTCACTCAAGAAAAGACAAACAAAAAGTGTTGTCAATAAAGACATTTTGTGAAAGGAAAGATGACATTTTGCTTCTTTTTTTTGTTCTCAACCTGAAGAATCAAGTTTGTTTGGTAGATTGCTAATCGTGGCCTTAAGCTGACACTTCTCAAGAGCCTGAAAGCAAAATGAATGGTTCATCAGAGAGGTTTAAGATAGAAATATCCTTCTTGTTTCTTCTTTTTACCTTCCATATTTCATTGTCGGAGTAAACACCTAAAGGATCAAGGTTGGTCCTTATGCAGCCACGGAAAAGAGTTGGTTCTTGAGGAATGATACTGAGTTTCATTCTCAGGTCTTTTAGACCAATCTTACTTATGTCAATGCCATCAATCAATATACAGCCACTTGCTGGTTCTACCAACCGAAACAAAGCACTGATCAATGTGCTTTTCCCACTTCCTGTTCTCCCCACAACTCCCACTCTTGTCCCTTCCCTGAACGTGCAAGAGATTCCTTTGAGAACCAAGGGAGCATTGGGGCGATATCTTATCTTCAAAAGAAAAAGAAGCAAAGCAATGTATTTAACATAACTCAAAGTCATAAATGGAACCATCATCTTATAACAAGTGATGTTTATACCTTTAGTTCCTGCAAGTGAATGGTACCATTGGAAGGCCATGAAGAAGGTGGTCTTTTATCATCCACAACTGCAGGAGGTTCTGCTGGTATGCTCATATACTGTTTTATCCTCTCTACTGATATGATTGAATTCGATAAGGTACAATACCATCTGGTTAGAAACACTTGAGTTTGTGTCAATGTTAATGCATAGGATAGTGACAACCCAACTAGACCTGCAACACAAAGTTCAAGGACATTTCAGTATGATGAATACTTCCATTAGCTATGAAACATGTAAAGTTACAAGTTCACAATCCTTCAAATCATGTGTGCACCTGGAGCTATGTAGCCCTTGGGAATAAGGATAAGCAGCAGTGCACAAGTGAATAAAGTCATATTCTGCAGAGCCTCTATCCTCATAATCACCCACTCCATGGCTGCATTAGACAGAAAGAATAGCACAGCATCTGCGTCTACTAGGTTTAGGTAGTTTCTAAAGAATCTATCTACAGTTCCAAAAGCTCGTATTGTCACCACTCCAAGTGAGGTTTCTGCAGCATAGTTCATCACTGGAGCTTTCGTTGTACCATTGATCCTAATCAGCTCCCTTGCAGAGGCTAAATAGTACTCCTGTTTTCAGAGAAGAAGGCAGATAATTAATAATGACTTCTTTGCTGCTACAATATATGTTAAAACGAAGATATGTACCTGTACAACTCTCGTGGCCGCTAAAGCAAGAAGAGCAATGATGATTACTTGCCATGTCACATATGTCATGACGATTAGTGCTGCAGTGAGCTCAACAGTAGGTGCTACCACAAATATGAATGCAAATGGAATGTCAAAGTCCAAAACGTTCAAATCAGATGATGCCTGCCAATGTTACAAGCAATTACATCATACATTGACCTGTAGTGATATATACATATACATGTAAAGAAAAGAGATCTTACTCGGGTGAGAATGCGTCCAACTGGAGTAGAATCAAAGAAAAGCATTGGGGCTTTGAAGACTGCGTTTGTGAAACCAGAGAAGAAAGCTTTAGAAGCTTTTAGTCCAAGATGGGCTGTGGTAACAGCTCTCGCGTATACAAAACCAGCACTAAGAGCTGAGATAACGCTATAGACTCCAATAAGCATTGTAGCAGTGATTCTAGGGATCCCAATGCCATAAGCCAGCCAGTATGTTGATGCAGCCTGAAAAACTACAAAGCCAACCTGACCTGATACGCTTGACCATAGAAGAAACCATCCTTGGGAGACACGTAAATAGTCCAAGAAAGGTTTCAACCCAACATAGCCCGCCTCTTTTTCCTCTTCCTGTGTAAGTTGTGCCCCTGGAACATTAGTTGTTGTGATCTCTTCTTCGATTTTCTCATGGATCTTTCCTATCTCTCTGTCTCTACCCACTTTGGTAAGATCTCCTAGGCTTTTATTACTAGCTAAAGGTAACACAGTTACTGCATCATTGTGAGCATTCACCAGCTGTTTGAATGCAGTTCCCATCATTAGGAGCTCCTCATACTTTCCTGACTGAGTGATTCTTCCTTCTTCCATAACCTGATCAAGATCATCAATCATTAGCAACCTTAGAAATAGAAAGTCTTCTTTATCTGATACTACTCAAGGTTCACCAGAATTTGATCAACTTCTGAGAGGAACTCCACTTGATGAGTGACCAGAAGGACAGTTTTCTCCCTCAGCGAGTCCTCAACACATTTCTGCAAGTCATAACTAAACATATTAAGAAGCATTCTTTTGAGAAAGATTCCTCAAAATCAATGTTCTCACTTACATGAAAAAGAACTCCAGCTGTATGTGCATCAACGGCACTAAAAGG
This sequence comes from Moricandia arvensis, assembly GCA_905132765.1. Classification (NCBI taxonomy): domain Eukaryota; kingdom Viridiplantae; phylum Streptophyta; class Magnoliopsida; order Brassicales; family Brassicaceae; genus Moricandia; species Moricandia arvensis. The sequence goes on from CAJHQP010004107.1 coordinate 24,829, forward strand.
ATCATCAAGGAGGTAAACATCAGCATCTGCATAGACAGCACGTGCCAGCTGAATCCTTTGCTTTTGCCCTCCACTCAAGTTAAGCCCTCTTTGTCCTATCTCTGTGAGATCACCATGTCCCAAATCATTTATGTCCTTATCCAAAGCACACGCTTTAACAGCAGCATTATATCGTCTAGTATCCATGGGCTTCCCATAGAGGATGTTATCCCTGATGGTACCACTTTGGATCCAAGAGGTCTGAGAAACATAAGCTATGGACCCAGAGACCTTAACCTGTTTCAGTTGTGGACAACACAAAGTAAACATACATACTATTAAATGAACAAAGAGAGAGATTCTTGGTGGCTTATTTACTTACAGTTCCAGAAACTTTAGGTATTTCTCCGAGCACTGCATGCAACAGAGACGACTTACCTGCACCAACAGGTCCACAAACCGCAACTTTTTGCCCATTCTTGATTTCCAAATTTATATTTGGAAGAGTTGGATGCTTAGTTTCTGGATCCCAACTGAAGTTGCCTGCTTGTATATCAACCGCTGTTCCAGATTTATCCACACCACTTCTTTCAATCTCTTCAATCTTGAGCTCGTCATCAAGCAGAAAGTTGTTGATCCTATCAAAAGAGACATTGACTTGGATGATAGCAGATATCGCCTCAGGTATAACTCTAACTGGCTCTGACATAACTCTCAGTGTAGCTAAAACCGTGAAGATGGTGCTTGCGTTCAGTGGTGCGCTGCTGAATAGAGCACACCCCACAAAGATAACAGAAGAAACTATTGTTGGAGACATCCAGTACAAGAAAGTACCAAACGCCTTTGTCAGCTGAGCCTTAGCCAACCATTTGAACTCCTCATCACGACAAGACTCTATCTGTTTCTTGAACTCCTCTTCCCATGACTGCAACTTAATGACTTTCATACTGTTCAGAATCTCTGAGGTGGACCTTAATCGTTTGTCTTGTGCAATCATGAACTGTGTCTGGCAGTTCTGCAGCATCTTTGCAAATGGGAGATTAAGGAAACCACATAGGAGAAGAAGAATCAAACCCGGAACAGCTCCTACTCCAACTACTCCAAAAAGCACAGCTGTAGAAAGCAAAAGCTGCAGTGTAAGGCTCCATCCTGAGTGGAACCACCACAAGAACTCTCCCATTCGATACGCATCCACAGCGATGTAGTTCACAATCTCTCCAGATGAATGTCTTTTCCTCCCTAAGCTTGATAGCTTTAGCTGTTTTTTATATGCAGCGACCATTAGTGCTGATCTAATCCTCATCCCTGATCTTCTTGCTGCAAAGTACCAGTGTCTCATTGACAAGGACTCAACAAGCTTCAGCATAACTAGACAAGCTAAGTTGAAGAAACCAACGCGGAGATCCCTGTGGTCACTGTTTGCATAATCCACAAAGACATATAGCATCAGTGGAAGAGATACTACAGCTGTTGTCCGGAGAAGTGCACAAACTGCTATGAAAATGTTCTCCTTGAAGTACACTTTTGCTACGGCTCTAAACACCAAGTTTCTTTCCTTGGTTCCCTCTGAGAGAAGAGCAGCCCATGCTTTAGAGAATTTGCTGTAAGCTAACTCAGCCTCATCCTCAGGGACTACACTTGGGATATCCTCTGGGGTTAATGGTTTCTTGAAGCCCAATGAGAGTAAAGGATTCATCCAGGAGAACGATAAAAAGCTGAAAAATCCAGCTCTTGCTAACCCCACCGAGTTTTTCGTAGGCTTTCCAGCTAATAAAGGATCAGAAAGGCCTGTTTTGCTGCAATCTTGAGCTGCTGCAGAAGATCTCATATTCATCCAGGAGCAAAGAACAAGCAACAGGCTTATCAACCAGGTCATGATGCCAAACATTCTGATGCTTTTTCCCTGCGTAAGTATCTCGATCTTTTCCGCTGAATCCAGCAAAGCAAAAGACACCCACCAAAGAGATGCAAGAATCTTGATCCACTTGGAGCCATTATTAACAAGCAGTGAGACCGTAAGTGAGACCCAAATGATCCCTTCAACAAAGAAACCAACCAATGAGACTTCATCAGTAGCACCATCAATCAGATTCTTCAATCCAGCACCAAGAAAAACAATGCTAGTAACAGCACAGGATATAGCAGCAGCCACAAAGATCCAGCCTTTCTTGCGGCTCCTAACAGTAAAACGCTTTGAAACACAACCAGCTATCAAGAGCAAGTAGAAGACGCAGAGAAACAGTAGATTAACAAGATCTATGGCGGTTCTTTGAAAGCATTTAGAGCCAAGATTCAGTTCAACTTCACACCATGGAAGTCCCCCTGCATCATTACAAAACAAAAAAGAACCAGACACAAAGAGATTATAAATAAATTAACAAATCAGTAACACACTTATATAGTTTATTTTAATCTTCTTGTTTTGTCTTTAAAGGAACACAAGAAGCCAAAGATGATGAATAACAAAGATGCAGTACTATTATTTAAACCAAGAAACATCCTTAAACACACACACACGCAACCCAAGATTGCCCACAAACGTGAAAACTAAGCAACAGAGTGAGTGAACCATACCAATCAAAACCGCCATTGTAGAAGCAGCAACACACGAGCTCAATGTTTAGTAAAAAAACAAGAAAGTTATCCTCTTTTTATGAAACGTGAGGTCGGCGTTGAGTATGGTAAGCGACGTCTCTACCAAGTCCACATCTTTTGTTGAGCAAATGATTCTCTTTTCTTTTTGTTTTCTTGGCCTTTTGTAATCAGCAGGGGAGTGAACAAATCAACTTTCAGTGTCCACCTCTCTCTGTCTATCTAAACTTGTATATAGATGCGTTATTGCTTACGTAACCACAATAAGTATGGATCCGTATGTACAGTGCAGCAAACACGAGGAGGAGACGAGATTCACGGATCTATTCCATTTATGAAGGAGAGAATGAAAGAGGAGAAACTCAAGCCATTTTCTTTTCTTGATTTTTATTTTAAGGTTTTGTCATCAAAGAAAATGACAAATGAGTGGTGTCGCTGTCTCCATTCCATTGTTACCTCCTCGAGCCATGTGAATGTCCGCAGCCAACTTTTGAACTACTATTCAACGCGTCAATACATAGTTGTTAAAAAATATTCAATTTCTTCATGTTTTTTAACATTATGACAATTCTCTCAAATAATTTTTAAAAAAAACTTTCACGAAATGTTTTTTAAAAATATTTCAAAAAAAAATTTTATTTTAAATATTTAAATTTTTATTTATTATTTTAAAAAATTTAAGTACACTCATAAAACTCCATCTCATAATTTTCTAAACCTAAATTTATACTATAAGTTAGCCTTATAAATAAGTGTAGATTGATACAATTAAATTTTTTTAAGGCTATCTTAATATATTTATTAAAAAATTATTCAATATAAAATATGAAAATAATTTGATCAAATACTAATTTTTGGGAAAAATCTTTAGATAAAAATATAGTTTTATTAAAATTATAACTTATTAATATAAATCTTATATAACATGAACAAAGTATTTCTGTTACAGAATGGGACAAAATGCACAAGAACAACATAATATATGTACGAATTTCTTTGACAAAAAAAAAGGAATGATCGCAGAGGCGGAGAAACACTAACAAAAATTCTTTAACATAGATTGGGCTACTAATGGGCTCCGATTTTCTTACTATTTATAAATAGACTATTGAATCAACAACAAAAGTCCACGACGTTTGATACTTTACATATCCAATGTATTAAATGTATTTTGAACTCTATATTGCAACTTAACACTTCATTCTTGGGCTAACCAATTAGACTGAGAATGATTTGGTCTCACTATTTATTGGTCAAGTAAAGTTCAATGTTGTTCTTAGGCCGAGGCAAAAAAACAGAAACCGAATACCCAAACCGGAACCAAATCGAAATATCCAAATTCAGAATCGGGCCGAAACTGATGCGACCCCGATCAGCTATGCAACCTTGGACGAGTTAAGACCAGCTGATGACACTGAAGACAAGCTGCAACCAGTTGAAGTGAGTGTAGATGAGCTTGGTGAACTGATGAGCTGAATACTCAAGTGATCTGGACTGACACTCATTTAGACGAGCTGAGCGAGCTAGCAATTTTCCGAGCTAGTTTGACCACTCGAGAAGCTACAATCGATCAACTCCATTTCTGATGAACCAATCTCATCTCTTGAAGGTTCTAAGACATATTCATGGGCCAAACTACTCAGAAAAAGTAAGGAACACATTTTGGATCATTTGGCCTTTTGTGATTTGGTTTGGACGGAAAGAAGGATCCAAAAGAAGCTGCTTTGTTTATGGAAATGGATTTCGACCAGGCCTTAGACAAGTGATTCATTAGCCCATTTTTCATCAGTAGAAGACCAAGAGAGCTGAAGGAGAAGTCAAGGTCGTGGGAGGCCGAGGGGCAGTCCAAGTTTTAGTCAAAACAATAATTTAGTCAAGTCTTTGTTTGCATTTTTCTATGTATTGTTTTTAGCTAAGTCTTTTCGGTTTCTACAACTTGTAAGACTATAAAAAGAGGCCTAAAAGCCATGAAATAATCAGAATATTTTCATTAAAAACTTGTTTGTTTGAGAGTGCATCTTTTTGTTCCTTTGGAACATTTCGATTTAGTGTGTCATATCTAAAGATCAAACCGGTGTATCAAGGGTTATTTCGCAAACTCTTGTGTGGCCATTCTATCACCAAAGGTTGTTGTTGAGTTTTTAATTAGTTCAGGTGTCGAGTTCTTACATTCTTCATTGGTTCTACACGAAGCAACATCCTAACGTTAACCGCCTATCTTCTGAAGAATCGTCGCTAGCATCAGACACTAGGTTTAATATACCTCTTGTTGGATCTACACGAGTCTAAAGAAGCTTAGGATTATCCCATCACCACCTTGGAGTGAAAGATCTTGGAAGGATCTGAACCAAGTCATCCATAAGCTTGGTCTAGGTCGCATCAGAAACCATCAAATAACCGAATGATTTCTATATGTCTATATGTAAAATAACTGAATCGAAACGAGAACCGAACGAATATCCGAATATATAAAATATTAATTACATATACATATAATATAACTAAATGTATATTTATAATTTAAAAACCTTTTAAAAGTGTCTGAACATAGTTGAAGAAAAATTAATAACTATAAAGTATCTGAACTACTTACAACTATCCGAAAGTATCAATATATTTTTATCTTAAATATTCAAAGTAATCTGAAATATCCAAGATTTTGTCCAAATTATCTTAATTATTTGATATTTTATTCCAAATATCCGATATTTAATCCGAACTACCCGAGCTAACCGAACCGACCGGAATCAAATGATAATCAAATTTTACACAAGTATTTTTTGGTTCTTAGTTTTAATATCTAAGCCAAACTGAACCTGAAATTACCCAACCAAATCGAAAAAAATAGGTTAAGTAATAGATGAATTTTTAAGCCCCTTATCCAAACTATCCGATACCTAAAATATATGAACCAAACCAAACCGATACCTAAAATGTCTAGACCTAATTGTTATCGTGTGTGATGGTCAATGGGAATAAGATTCTAGTTTTTTTTCTACAGCAAACAAATTTTGTTCATCAAAATTAAGATTATAATGTCAATATTCAGAACTTCCAAAAAAAACTAAATTATTACGTAAACAAAAGTATTTTTTATTTTTTTTGATAAATATGTGAATTTCATTAAAATGAAGCTAATTTGTACAAAACAAAGAGTTATGCTGATAAGTCAAATAATGCCCCAAAAAAGTTAAAAAACACCAAGAGACTTCGAAGTTGGAAAAGTAAATCACCAACTATCCATCAAGAATGCTTTAGCCAAACTTGCATGAGACCTCTGAATTTCCTTTGCTCTTTCCTTGCGAGTATTGAGTTCCGGATTAGCATGTCTAGTTCTTTAAACAAAAGTATATGATATATACTAAAAAGATATACAATAAAAAGTGAGTTTATCGATGCTTTTCGAAATGAAGTCTTACTCGCTAACATAATGAATCCGTTATTCAAAAAAAAAAAAATGAATCCATTTTTCTTTTCCATGACAACCTTTGATACAGAATATGTTTTTGTTTATACATTTTTGGCTAGAAATTGGAATAACACATAGCATTACAAAACTCAAAGATTTCGTATGAAATTCTGAATTTTCTTCAAGATACAGACACTACTGTATCCAAGCCCTTCCGACAATATTTTGCATTGACTTTATCTTCTTTAATTTGACACAATTTATCATCGAGTGATGATTCCGGTACAAACTTCGTGTGGCCAAATTAAAGAATATATCGTATCTCTATTTTTAAAGTATGATGAAACCATATTCTTCTCATTTTGCATAACCCATATCTTTTTCCATTAGCTTTCACCGGCCATGCTTAGATTTGGAAATCTAATCCATAGCATTTGGTTGTTTCCATGATTGTTATTCAGATCCTAGCACTCCATTACTATGATTAGAACATCAATTATCGGATCCCATATACAATCACACTTACATGATCACAACGTCTCTCTCTCAATATAGTTGTTATCAATCGAGAGTTGACAATGGATTAAGCGAACCGGCTCTAACAGGAACCACCACTAGCCGCGTGAAGAAGGCTCCACAGGAAAAACCGATACAGTCTTGTATGGACAATCCATAGGATTTTGCTGGACAAACATTCTCTCGAAGAAAGAGATGGAAAGGACATTGATGGTGAAGCATCAACAAAAATCAGATGATGATGATCATGGGCGATTCTGAGATTAAGGAGGTTCTAAAAAATTTAGTAAGACTTTTAAACAAAAATTAATTTTACAAAATTGAGGATCCTTTTCAATATAAAATTTTTAGAAAATTTTGGAGATCTTAAACCAATGTTTCATTTGGCTATGTCGATGGCACCCTGATAATGATGATCATGACTCAATGTTTATATACTTAAAAACTAAAATCTATGAACCTAAAAGAAGAGTACACCGGACGCCGCTGGTGAGATTCAGCTTCTAATTAGATTCCGAGTTTACGAGAGGGGATCGGTGGATTTTACGTAGTATCACAAAAGGTAAATGGACTCAACCTGTGTGTAATCAACACAAAATTGATTATGTGAATGCATGTGCATAATATACACAACAATTCATGTATATATGCTCCATACAAACTCATGTACTAAGTACCAACAAAGAAAATCATCATTGCATGCATGAATATGAAGCAGCTAAATGAATAATTTATTCGAAGAAAATTCATCAGAAAAGTGATGCTACAAGATAGATTTTGTGTTACAACCAAACTATACCCTTAAGTCCTCCCCTTCCGTTTTCTTTCTCATGTTGACTTTAGTTTGTGCACTTCGCATAATTCCTACCGCAACCAAATAAACCAGATAAACTAATCACAAAGATATACACAATACTGTATCTTTCTATTAATAATAATAATAATAAATAATCGTACCAAAATAGAATGGAGTTGGCTTAGAAGTGGAATGAGCAAAGAAATTAAACTTCTTATATCATCTTGAACCATCTGGTGACTCTCGTCTTTACCCGCCAGCACATTGATGAAGGTGTTGTTGTTTGGTACCAGCATAAGAGCCACCTTAAGACAAAACCCACAAACACATTTCAAGAAATGCTTGAGTTTTATAATTTGTTTTTCTACTCGAATTATGATCATAGTATTAACAGATAATAATACCTTGAAAGCAGCACAAGAGATCCATCCATGCCAAGGTTTTATAGTCAAATTATAGCTTTCTTCAACAGCTTGTTGCATGTTTAGTGACATGTTTTTAACAAGCCGTTGCAATAGGGCCAACGTAAAATCCATCGCTCTATAAATATTTTAGGAGTAGAGAAATTTGTTGGTTCATATTTATATGGTCCTAACCAAAACAATGGATTTAAATTTAAATGCAGCAAACTGATGCGTACCTGGTTAGCCAAAAAGCAGCTCTGCTACAGCTATTAGGCTTCTTAGAGGATCCTTCCTTCGCTTCTTTTCTCAGTATCTCAACCAAATTTGAGTACACAACAGGATCAGTTTCCCACATATTCTCTAATCTCTACACCAAGTCAATAAACAGAATAGGCTAAACAGCTTGCTAGAATCAATAATATACAAATGAAAATGGGGTGAAAAGGTAAGGTCTATTCATTCGAGAGAATGTATGACGAAGATGACCTTGAAAGTTTCTTGAGTCGTAACATCAGTTTTGAAATCATGCTAACTAATTTATAAGTTGAATTACCTTTTCTATAAGTTGAATTACCAAAATTCTATGTACTACTCTTTTGGTTAAGATAAATGATTTTCGAAAATGGATATTTTGTGTTTTTTATGAAAAAAATGTAAATTTCAAAAAAAAAATGATTGGCTTTATTGAATATTGGTTAAAAGTTATTTTCTCTGTTTTAAATTAGCTGTCGTTATACAGTTTTGCACATAAATTAATAAACCAGTTAAATGATTAAATTTTCCTATGTTTAACCATTATAATTACGTAACATTTATTATTCCCTCTGTTTCATAATAAATGTCACTTTAAGTTTTAAATTTTGTTTCAAAAAAATGTCGTTCTACAATTCTAATGTAATTTTGTACATTAAATCTAATTTTTACCCTTTTGAATAACCAATAATTTTTTATTTAAATCATTCTCATTTAATTAACCATACATTAAATAAGGATATACTAGTCCATTATACATATTTCTTAATCTCCGTGAAAAGTGTCAAACTGACACTTATTCAAAAATGAAAGGAATATTTATCTTCATTTAATTAGGGCAAAGAGATAAATTGATAGAAAATTTGTATTAAAAACATAAGATGATATTTATTTTATAACCAAAAATTTATGATGTAACGAGACTTAATTTGAAACGAAAAAATGTTAAAAATCGACAGATACAGAAATGATATATTTATTATAATGATTATGTGAGTTTTTAATGTGTGAAAGTATTAAAAATCTATTTATGGAAGGAAGTAGTATTAAACTGGTTACATAAGTGATTACGAGCATTGAAAGCGATGCGTGTGTCTATACTAAACAAAAAGGACAAAATTAATTACTTTAATATTTTGATCAATGTCTTGTCGAAGAACAGCCATTGTCGGGCCAATCTTATCTGCAAACAATCAACACAGGTTTCAAACAAACCATTGGAGAAGCTAGTTAAGCTTTGATATAAGAAAACTAAATAGTACAGTCAACAAAAAAAAACTAAATAGTACAGAGGCTAGATTCTGAAGAACAAAACCCTAACCCTTTAACTTAATATTATCCTCCACCACAAGAAACAAACTATTGCATAACATTTCGTAATATCTACTTTTGAATATATATATATATATATATATATATATATATACCCAGAACTTGGATTATTAATTTGCAGAAAGAGAGGAGAGGCTTCAGAGGTAGATTAATGGTGTTGGTGGCTTCTGTTTCAGTGATAATTATTGTGGTCTTGGCTATGGAAAGAACAGAGAGTTCTTCAATGGCCGATCCAATAACTGTCGTTTTCTTCTTCTTCCTTGTCTCTTCCACGTCACATATCTTTCGTTTCATATTTTGATAGTTTTTCTTGGTTGCTTCTACAGTATTTGTGGGTGCGTGTGTTTGCAATGCAGGTCCATTCTATTTATAATCCCTAAGACCATAGTTGGTTTCTTAATTTTTTTATTATTTTTGGACTAATTAAAAAAAAAATTTAAAAACATCAATCGCAGACCGCCACATGTCAGTGGAACCCGAAAACAGTGCAAAAAACTCTTAATAATCGATCCTTATATGGTGATTTTGGAAAGTAGGTTTTGGGTTTTTGGTGGGCCACACCCCCTTAAGAAACCCTCACCCACCGATAATCAAGCTCTAAGCAAAGCTTAAAATATTGTCTCTTCCTTATATTTTATATCTAATTTCATAGTAATAAAACATATATTTTCATCAAATTATCTATATAAGAAATTTGTGGATTTTATTTGAACATTTGACTGTAGTTATTTCTATATAATTGTTACAAACTGAAAATATTTTTTTATTTTTATTTATCTTTTACGTAAATATTAGAAATAGTAGCTCATTAATATTATGATAACAATATAAATATATAATAACTGATAAATATTATGAAAGGAAGAAAAACATAAAATCACTGAAAAGAAGAATAAAATTTGTATAGTTTTTTGTGTTGCTTAGAATTTTTAAAAATATATAATTCTACGATAATTTCTAGTTAATATAAATTTTACACATTTTAAAATAATAAAAAAATATAATATAATTAATTAATTTTCTGAATAAAAACTCATAAAAATATTTAAATTTAAATTTTAATATTGGTTTTATATAAATTATGTTTAAATATAGTCAAAAATGAAATTATTATAAAAAATTTAATAAAAATGCCTCTTCATATTAGATGCCCTAAGAGGTGGCTTGTGCTTTGGATCAGCCATCTGTGTTTGTGTGCTGCTACTAAATTAGCATTGTAGAATTCAGATATTTATAGTTCCGGCTATTGAAGTTTTTCCTTTTCATTTATGTTTTTGTTTTGTTTGAATATTCGGAAATTATATTAGTAAATAAATGCCGAGTAGGTGTAAGTTTAGTGGTTATGTGATTGTTTTAGGCACTTTGGCATCAGGGTTTCGACTCCTCCATGATTCTTAAAATGAGGCTTTCCCCTTAGAAGGTAATGGACTATCAAGTTGGTCCGTTGTGGCCCGTTTCGACAAAAAAAAAAGTAAATAAAGTATATAATATTTATTTAAAGAGTGTAAATAAATGGGATTTTTTGAGCTTTTCTCTCTAATTCTCTTAGAGAAAAAAAATCTCTCTATCCCTCTTACAAATCTAAATCATTCAGAAGGGGAAAGATTGAAGCGAGCTTTTTGTTTGTAATATATTTTGATCTTTGATCGATTTTTTCTTTCATTAATGCTTTCATTTTCACGATAGATAGCGATTTTAGTGTGTTTTCTTCAATCGAATATGAGCATATCTTCATGCTTAAGCTTTCTAAGATTATCACGTAAAGATAAGAAACATACATTGTTTGATCAGACTCACGGTATCTCTCCGCTTCTTTACTTCAACTCCAGCCTACCACTTCACAATTGAATTCTATTGTGTTTGAAGTGGGTAATGTCGTCCCCGATTAGACCCGTCAGTCCTTAGTGGGCGGCATAGATTTTTGGATCGAAGTTCACTGGAGAAGTGGGAACGTTCCTCTTAGCATGTTGAAGAAAGTTGAAGACGTGAAGGGATGGTGACCAAAGAGAAGCTGTTGAAGATTGGTATCAGGGCTTGGAGTGTCTTTTCTTTTTATGGATCCTCGTTTGAAGAGGTGCTCCATAACGACAAAGAGAGGGGAAAATGTGTGATGACCGTTTTCGGCAAAGAATGGCTGCGATGTGTCTCAGAAAAAAAAAAACTCAGTAATGGCGGGAACTTCTACTTTCTCAATAACAATTTGTGTCGATACATGTGTTCAACGGGACCGCTGACAGAAATCACATGTAAAAAACTGAAGTCGGTTAATCCAGTGCCGTGCTTAGAACAATCGGGGTCTAAGGCAAAAATTACTTATCTTATTTTTGATAATAATAATAATATAGTAATATTAATATAATAATACTATTTTAATAAGTTGACAAATAAAAAAAATGGGCTTTTGTTATTTCATAATTTGAAATTATGTTATGGAAAAATTATAAAATGTTTAAACTGAAAGCATTATATGTTTTGTTATTAACAAACTAAATTCTACATAGAAAAAAGTTAATCAACATTAATTAAAAACATAAGGTAAAGCTCATAGAAACAAATGAGAATATAAAAATGGAGATTTGGTTATAAAAAGGGTGACTATTATCATTTTGTAAATTTGGGGCCCTAAAATTAACTGATATGAGAAGGGGCCTGAGGCCAATGCCTCAAAATCAAAAGGGTAGGCACGCCTCTGGGTTAATCATGTTCTCGGGCTAAAATTTTGGCCGACAAATTTTTGTTTAAAGATCGTCTCATCGAGTGGGCAGTGATAATTAAGGTTGGAAAATATCCGTAAATTTTGATTTGATTCGTTATTTGTTTTGGTTTGAACCAAAATATTCAGATACCTATAACTCCGCATACAATAGTCATAAAACAAAACAAATCACAAATATAAAAAGTTTTAGGAACAGATATATGATCCATTACATACATATATACATATATTTACAGAATTATATATCTATATATAATTATTATATTTTATGTAAGTTTTACAATAGTTTTATTAAGTTGATTATTTTAGTTATCAAAGTTTCAAAAGTAAAAAAAAATATTTACTATTTATATTATGTTGAATTATTTATTTATTTATTATTTATTGTACAGGTTGAATTGGATAATTGGTTTACATATAAAGTTTTCTTGATATCAAAACACCAAATATCACGATAATTATGGATCAAATCGAATTAGATAATTGATAATTCGAACAGAAGAAATCGAATCACAAACACCTCCAAAAATTCTGATATTTAATTCCTATCCAACCATGCTGATAACTGATTGGAGTGGCCCTTGTGCTTTAGCTATATTTTCCAGTTTTGATCAATTTGTTTATTATTCTATATTCGTTTAAATTGGATTATAAATTTCTCTCATTGTGGCACAATTTGCGCCCGAAACTCTTTGCTTTACTGGTTAATTAAAAGGTTTATCTTTCTATACTACCAGTTAAGCTGTGTTTTACGATATATGGAGTTATATTATCATCAGAAGCAGGCCCTACTCTGAATCCAAACTTATCAAGTTCATATTTATGGTCCTAGTTTTTTTAAAATTAATATAGATGGAAATTATAAAGAATCTTTTTCCAAAGTTTGAAATGGGTAAATGATTATTTTTCAGCCTTATAAAATTCAGGACTAACTCTGAAGATAATTAATTTTTGTAGATTATTGGTGGAAAACTATAAATTCAATGAAAATAATAATGCAATTAAAGAGTTTAGGGACAAGTGAAACAAGACTTACATAGCTCAACATAGCATAACAATAAAATGACTAGACAAAAAGAAATACTCTTTATAGTTTAATGAAAGCTTATATCTGGGAAAGGGTGTCTAGAAGCTTTTCTAGTACCTTCAAATGTTCAAATGATAGTCTGGTAAATAAGATATATAACTTATGGCAAAGTGGTCTTAAAAACGATAAATAATTTACATAGTACGTATCAAAAAAAATTACATAGTACATCATCAAATATAATTTACATATACCCACACATATACAGACACTTACACGTGTTAGCATGTCGTTTTGTGCAATACTTAGAGATAGTGGGGATTGTGGAAGTTGAGAAAATTTTGTTTCTAATACTCCCTCCGTTTCAAATTAGATATCGTTGTATAGTAAAATTTTTATTTCAAAATATATATCGTTTTATGATTTCAATGCAAAATTTATTAATTTTATATACTATTTTACTTTTGATTGGTTGAAATGTGGTTAGGTTTATAGTTAATCATGTTTTTATTTAGAAAATATGTAAAACTAAACATTTTCTTAATCTGTGTGTAAAAATCTAGAACAACAAATAAAATAAAACGGAGGGAGTATTTAGTTTTCTAAGTTGGTTAATTTTTTTTAAACAACCAGCTAGTTAGCATTAATTGCTTTTCTTTGGCATGTATTTAATGCTTTAAAACTTTGCTTAACCAAGCTAATTAACTTTTCTGGTATGAATGTTAAGTTCCATGTTAATTAACATAATTTAACATTCGGAGAAATGGCCTAATGTATATACTAGCTTGTAATAGAACTAAATCAATATAAGAGAACATGAATGTATAGTTTTTTTTTACATCTAAAGGCTATTCTATGAGTAGCATGAATGTATAGTTAACAATCTCGTCTGGTTATAAACAAGATTGCAACATAAATTCAACGGTCTATTCGCCAAATCACGTGTTGTCTAAGAGCCTGTCGAACCAGGGACGAAGCCATGTAGTCGGCTATGGTACCAACGCACCCACTAATTTTTAATTTTTGATTATTTTATAAGCTAAAACGAGAAGAAATTATCAAAGAAAACGGAAATTCATTATTATTGCACCCAGTAATTTGTTTTATAAATTTAATGCACCCAATGAAATCTAAGTCTAGATTCGCTGTGTCGAACATGGGTAAGGCACTCCAACAATTACTGCGACGAACATATTTGCTTGTGTGTTAATTGATATGCATAATAATCTCAATTCCCTTTTACATCGTCCCGATTTGACCAAATAATTATTCCTTCCATTTCATTATAAGTTTTATTTGATTTTTGTGTATATAAATTAAAAAATATATTTAATTTTACATTTTAAATATAAAAACATTATTATCCATACACATAATCAGATTTCAATCAATAAAAAATAAAACTGAAAAATAAAATTGATAAACTATACATAAAATGTCAAATAACATATACTTTGTAATGAAAAATTTTCTCTACAATGACACTTAATATTAAACAGAAGTACTATAATTTTTGTACAATTAACTTAAAATGACTAATTATGCAAATCATGCCGTTTATATTTTGTAAGTTCTTAGTCAACAAATGATTTAACCATTTTCAATTAAAATCATTATTTTTTTGTAGTTTGGACTTTAGAGTTGTATACGTCCATTTCTAGGTATGTTACAAAATATCTAAGTAATGCTAATATAACATACTACCAATTAACAAGTCCTCCGACTATGGTCCACTTACGTTCCTATAGGGTCCCCCAAATCGCGATCAAGAATCAAAAAATAGAATACTACTACTACTACTTATTAATGATCTTTTGTCGCACTTACTGATCACTATTAATTTTATATCTTATAACTACGATTAATCGTTAATCTTCCTGTGTTTAAGAGGGTATCTCTTTATGCATGCGAACGTTATGAGCTGTAGTGCTTAAAGAAGTTTGAGTTGACAAAGAAAAAAAAAATTACTGAACACGAATTGCAGGGAAGACAACTTTTTGATGGTTCATATAATGAGCGAAAACTCTCGTGCAAGTATCAAGAACATTAATTGTTAATTACAATACTTTTCAAGTACTTCCGATGTCCGAATAATTATTTTTATCATATTAATTACTTTGTCGAAAAGAACAGAAAACTTATACATCGTATTTTGTTATTTATGAGTTATTTTCCGATGAAACCGTGAGGTTTCTTTTGCTAAGAATTTTTTTTTGCTAAGAAAAGTATATTCATATTAGTGAAGGTGTATAATGCCCCTTCGAGAAGATGAGTATTTAAAGAGAATATATATAGCTCGAAGTCGGATACTAGAACGAATCATCTATTCTAGGACATTCTATCGCTTTGGTGAATTCCTTTATATATGCTTTTGAAATCTTTACCCAGTCTTTAATCAAGAGACAGGATAGCCTTACGTACGTTCATTAGGTTTTAGCCAAGAGATAAATGGCTGTTTTGTCTACGTTGGACCATTCAATAAAAGGCACACACTACAAGAAAAAGAGATAGAACTGACGGACATTCCAACCGACTTTTTTCGTTCAGAAATTTCTAACGGATTTCCAACGGATATTGCGATTGGTCAAAAATTTCCGACGGCACAAAATCGGTCGGAAAACAGTCAAAATTTTCCAACGATTTTCCAACAACAATAATTTTAAATTATGGTCGTTGGAAATCCGTCAAAAATTTCTGACGGACGAAAAAATCCGTCAAAAATTTCCAACGGATTTTCGACGGAGTCTCTTCGATCAGAATTTTCCGACGGAACTTCTTCGGTCAGAAATTTCCGACGGACATTTTTCGGTCAGAAACTTCCAACGGATACTTGTCGGTCAGAAATTTCCAACCGATTTCCAACCGAATTTTCGGTCAGAAAGTTTTGATATATAACCACTCAGCCATTTACCCTAATGTCTCATTCCCCTCTGGTACCTTCGCCCAAAACGGCTCCTCTCCCCCCATGTCTCTCTCTGTTGATTAAAGCTTGATTCTCCAGCCATCTCCGTCACCCACAAGCGTCCCGGCCATCTCCATCAACCCATCCGTTCCGGCCAGCACCCTCTTTCCCGATATGTAAGTTTTTTTTTGTTTAGGTTTTGTAATTGAAGATTTTGTCATTGATGTTGTTTGTATTTAGATCTATAGAATTATGTTTATTATAAACGTTTTGCAAGATTTGTGTAGGTATGTGATTGTTTTGTTTGTAAAACGTTTTTATTGTTTGTATCGTTTATATATATTTTTTTTAAATGCTTTTAAAATATATGTATATATTTTAAAAGGATTTTAGTATATATGTATATATTTTTTGTGCTATCTCTGTTATCGTTTTTTAAGAAACGTTTTTAATATATATGTATATATTTTAAAACGTTTTTAATATATATGTATACATTTTTGTGATTTAATTGTTTTTTTAAAACGTTGTTTATATATGTATGTTTTTGTGATATCTCTATTATAACTTTAAATTGTTTTTAAAAACGTTTTTAATATATATGTATATATTTAAAAACGTTTTTAATATATATATATATTTTTTTTTAATTGTTTTTTAAACATTTTTAATATATATGTATATATGTTTTATGTTCTTAATTAGTTATTCTTTATGTTGTATATGTTCTATAACATGTTATATGTTTTTGATTGATTATTAATTGTTATTCTTGTATTCATTGTTCTTTTTGTTCTATAGGTTTTATGTGGATTTTTTCTCTGATTCTTCTCCATCAGCAACATAATCGGATTCCCCGTATGCGCAAAGAAGAATTGTTCCCCAGCCACGTTTTCCAACTACTATGTATTTTAAATTCCTTTGTAACAAGTTAAATATTTTAATTATGTTGTCTTAAATGTTTAATTATGACAATTTGTAATCTTAATTAAATTCATATTTTAAGTTATAATTTTAAATTTTAAATTTTAAAATTTTAATTATCTAAATTATTAAATTTGAAGATTTTAAATTATATTTGAAAAAATTTAAATTCTGACGGATTACTCCGTCAGAAATTTTTGACAGCCATATCGGTCAAAATATTTTGACGGATACATCCGTCAGAAATTTTTGACGGATAAATATTCCGACAGAAATTTCCAACCGAAAAAAAATCCGTCAGAAAACGGTTAGAAATTTCCAACGGTTTTTTGACGAGGTAAAAATTTCTGACGAAATAGAATTGACGGTCAAATCCGTTGGAAATCCGTCAGAACAAACCATTTCTGACCATTTTCCAACGGATTTGCCCGTTGGAAATTACTCATTTTCTTGTAGTGACAAGCGAATCCAACCCGAAAAACTTATATCTGTTCTGGTCCTAAATGTAAACAATACGCGAATGATTTTGTAAGGTGTTATAAAACATATCCGACTCTAAAGTTTTATTAACTGAATCCGATGGATAATCCGAAAAACTCAAAAAACCGAAAAATCCGTAAAATATCCGAAGAAACCGATTTAATGTCCAAATTAATATACAATATAAATACATAAAAAATAAATACATACTTCAAATATTAAATTTCATATTTATTTTGATATGATATCTAACAATTCATATTGAAATTTTAAATAAGTACCTTAAATACTCAATTATAGATAAATTAGTATATATTTCTTATGTTCTGTTTTTAAATTTTAGATTTTATTCCGGGCTTATCCAAACCAATCCGATATAACCTGAATTTGAATAATATATAGTTATTTTATGGGTTTTAGAATACGATACAAAACCGATCCAAAATTGATGTGTTATATTCAAACTCAGTTTGTACTCGCAAATTTACTAAAATGTAACGTAAGAAGTGTTATAAAATATAACTAAAATCCGAAAAACTCCAACCCGAACGTCAGCAAATATCCGAACGTCCTGCCTAGTTCAAACTATAGCACCCACATATTAATTTGGAAGGCTTACCGACCAAATTAGAAAACTAAATTTTACTATATACATGGCGATAAACAAGTGATTTTACAATAGTTAAAATAAGTTTTGGAAACAGTGTATAAATGATTCGTCTATGTTTACCCGGACATTTATTAATTAATCATTATTTATTTCTCTTAATATATCATATTAGGTACGTATGATCACCCCACTCCATCGTCATCTTGAGATTATTTTATATATCCTAGAACTTGGAGGAGAGTCAGACAAATTATTATAGAATTACTATAAGTTAGAAACTAGTTCGGATGAATCAATTTTTTTCCAACTTATCGAATAATGCCAGATGTATACCACAAGCTTGACATGCCACCTCTAATTTTATATAGTTTTAAGTTCTTAAGATTCTTTTTTTTAATTTCTATTTTTTATTTGTTACTTTGGACTGCTTACTACCATTTAAGAATAATACTCACTAATACGTATCCGTCTGCTATTGAGTCATTACATATGATATCTTACTAAAAACATATATATCTTACTAAAAACATATATATCTTACTAAAAACATATAGATCTGAAAGATGTCGAACGAAAATATTACAAGTAACTGATCACCTGTAGCAACTTTTCATAATCCATCCAAATTATATATGGAGTTGTCTTATCTGTGTGACTGTGTTCGATCAGCCTAAGAGCACCCGCAACGCAAGGTACTTAGGGGGAGTGCTTAAGAAAAAAATAATTAAATAATTAGTGGACCCCATGAATAGTTAAGAATTCGATCCTTAAAACCCCTCACTAAGGATCGATCCTTAGGGAATCCTTACACTGTTCGCGGGCCCCCGCGACACGTGGCGGCCCGCGATTAGTTAAATTTTTTTTTTTTTTTAATAATCTGAAAATGAAAAAAAAATAATAAAAAAAAGAATAATTAAGGATCCGCAATGGGTAACACCATTGCGGATGCTCTAATGCATGTACGTATCCATTTACCTATTTTCATTCAGATACGATGCAGGTTTACTACATATGACTCATTTTGACGATTTATTTTCGAATTACGCCATTTAAAAATCTACATTCTAGTGACTTATGATATTCTTCATGCTAATTATATTTGGACGGTTACAGAATAAAATCCAAGTGAAGATTTTATGGTTGGTAATGAAGTTATATAATATATATAATGGT
The DNA here is from genome assembly GCA_905132765.1 of Moricandia arvensis. Lineage (NCBI taxonomy): Eukaryota > Viridiplantae > Streptophyta > Magnoliopsida > Brassicales > Brassicaceae > Moricandia > Moricandia arvensis. The sequence goes on from CAJHQP010004107.1 coordinate 43,941, forward strand.
CAACTTAAAAATGCTTATATAATCAATCACAAGCCAATCCGGCAAAACAAACTTTATATTTTAGACGAAATTATTAATCAATATACAAGTTGAAAACAACTGTTAATTAAAATATGATGATATATAAAAAGCAAGTTGTTCTATAGGCTCCGTTTTTATGTGCTAAGTAGGTCGGTAAGGCATGCAAGGATGAACAAATGATTCTTATAATTTTCTTCACCTTCACATATGTGTTGCATCAATGCTTAAACAATATAACAGAACCATCCAATTGGACTGCGGGAACGTGATATGGGCGTTTCTTTAGTTTACGAGACTATTTTAAAACCAAGCTGATTAGTAGTTGATCCAAAAAAACTCGTAGAAATTAGTTATTTAACTACTGCATTCAGGAGGAACAACTGAAATAATATCAAATCAAAATAAATAAACATGTTAAATAGATGCTCGAGATATAAAATACTTTCTTTGTTTCTTAAAGATTGATGTTTTGAAATTTAACTTATTAAAAAAAAACAATTGTTAAAACGACCATTTAACCTTCTAATTAATAATGTTAATTAATTTTGACTATAAACAAACTAAAACAAATGAGGACAAAACATATAATATTCAATCATAGATGCGTTAAAAATAGAAAACATCCCAAACTAGTTTTTTAATCATTTAGAAGGAGAGAGATTGAGTACAAGAAAGAAAAACACGTGAAAAAGACAACTCAGTTCTCATATACACTTTACTTTCATATTTAAATTTATGTTTTTTGTTAACCGTTTTGATCTTAAAAAAAAAAAATTCATTAACTACCATAGTTTCTTGTATACTGTGGAATCTTCTGAAAAGATCCATCTTCTGAAAAGATCCATCTTCTTATTGTTACTATGTACAAGTATTTACTTTTTGAGATTTATGCTGTAACACTTATGTTCTAAGATTTAGATGATTAATGAATAGGCATTTGAGTTACAATGGACGTAGGACGTTGATGTGCTTATGATAAAATTGTTAGGTGTGGATTTATTATGGATTTTTATCTTAAAATCAATTAGTGGTATTTAAATCAGCACTAAATTTCTATATATTACTTAAAGCTCTATTAAATTTTTTATGAGGAATAGTCTATTTCTAAAAAAAATCTTAAGATGATGGCTCTTATCATACAAAATTTTTGGAATTTTAGAATATCTATACTCAATCTAGTGAGCCTAGTACGACAGTTATACCCGGTCCGATGGTTAAATACGACTTTATATCCGGTCGAGAATGGTTATATTAATTATAGATTTAGGGTATTTAGAACATGGAGACCATGTTAGGTACAGAATTATTATGAACTTTCAACCTAAAATTAATTTGTAGTAAGTAAATTAATCATAACTCTCTATAAATGATTTAAAGTCCAATTAAATTTTTGATGTGCTATACTTTATTCTTAATAAAAATATATGTTCAGGCTAACCTATTTACCTGATATTTGTGGCTCAGTTAAGTTGAAAATGCCATTATCCATTTAGTTGATAGAGATAATTGGTAGTACCTAAACACCTTTGGAGCAGCCGTAAAATCAAAAAGTAAACTAAGAGTCTTTTTTTAATTAAGTGATCCACCAAAACTCAGTTACACAATAATCCTAAATAGAAGACTATCAAGATTCTGATTAAAAATCACAAAACGAAATGAGTTGAAAATGATAATATAAAACAATAAAATATTTTAAAATTGTTAAAAAAATAGACAAATTCACAGAGTTAAAATTTGATTTATTTTTTTAATTTAATAAATCATATGTAATGTGTTACAGTTCTCTGCGATTTTTAATTCTAAAGATACAATCACAAAGAGACTATATTGCAACATTTGAAATAGATTAGAATCTATGACTTAACATAACAGTATACCCTTGAAACTTACTCTAAGAAGGAGATTAAGGTATTTTTGTTTGTACTTTTGAATACATGTTTAGTAAAAAGACAATGCATTTATTTATATGAAAAGGAAGTTTGATCGACAATATAAGTATAAATGGAAAAGAAAAAGATTATTCATGGTTTTTTTTATCTACTTTGTAGAAGGTAAACGGAAATATCCCAATATTATGTAGAAATATTTTTGAAATTATCTTATCATAATCTAAAACATTTGGATTTATCGATATATTATAGAAATAATATGATGGAATTTATCTATGATATTATGCAAAAATCTTAATATAAATTTGTTCCTAAAAACAATTTGGGTTAAAAATCACCTTCATCAAGATTTAATCCACAAAGATCCAAGCATCAGCAGCACATGCACGTGTGGTTTACATAATGTCCTCTTACTCTTTCTCCATAATTTCATCACACACTTTTGAACTGTGTTAAAAGATGTCAAATATATACAACAAAATTTTTATTTTGTAACCAATATAATAATTTTGACTCTATCACTTTACTTACCCAAATGTCAATTCTTCATGTACTAGATAAGAAAATGGTTTGAAATCTGTGCAGCCTTGTCGTGGATAAACATGAGTAGCTCAATTAAATGAGGATGAAACAACATGTCGAAGGTGACTTCAACACTGGGATGATCGGAATCCAGAGCACGCCGCCACGAAAGGAAATCAGACCTTCAAAGATCACCCAAGATATCTACATGCTTCACTTCCAAGAACTAGAGAATGATTTATCTCTTACACCTAAAGCAACCACAATAAAAGATATATAACTTCACACAAAGAAGAATTATACGCTGTATATCCAAATCAAGATTGCGCATATCTGATTTGGGCTCATCACACGACAAAACCATTGGTCAAAGAAAAATATGTTTGGATTTATTTTTAGAGTCTTTACAGGTCTAAGTATGTTTTGGAGTACTTTGGAGATTCTGGAGCGGTTTGAAGCTTGAAGAGAAGTTGAGCTGAAAGTTACAAGTCAAAGTAGATTTTTTTGTCTGGTGTCGGTCGACACTAGCATTGGTGTCGTTGACACCCTTGACCATCAAGCAACCCGACGTGTTTCTTAAAAAAGTTTCAAGAATTAAAAAAATCCCAAAAGTTTTTAGCATTTACAAAGAAACCCATAATGTGTGGTTATCTCTATATTATGTTTTTTGAAGCCATTGTTAAAGGCTAAGCATTATTTAGATTTGGAGAGATAAGCAAGAACTCCTTCAGACTCTTATTTGAACTCATGTTTTATACTTCGTCCAATTAAGATACATGTTTTAGAAAAAAAAAATTGTTTCACAAAGATAGACTTTTTATGTTTTTTATGAAAATGTTTTAAGCTTCAAAAAAATAGATTTTATTGAGTTACTATTGTTGAAAATTCTTGAAAATTGAAAATTACATAAAAGAATACATTTATTATAGTGATTTAATGTGTTTACTTAATATGTGTGAAAATACCAAAAAACTATCTTTATGAAACATATGGAGTATTATTTATACAACTTATTGAGATCTTGATTTGTGTTATTGCTTTTATGCATGAGAAATCTATCTGTTAGATTTAGGGTCTTCTAAGGTTTAGGATGAATTGCTAAGGTGATATAATATTCTAGGGTTAACGATATAATTTTTCATCATGATTGAAATTAATACTAGATTTGGATTGACAACCTGAAGTCTAGATAATAGGATAATTGGTAGACACGACAGTGTTATTGATCGCCCGAAATAATTTTGATGAGCTAAATACTTATTCGCAATGATAGTTGACTTAATCAATTGAATTCACCAAGAGATTTTGATTATATTATATTATTGTATAGATAGTCTCTGCAAAGATAAGTGATTGATTATATTATTGTGGTTGGAGTTCTAGAATCATTTGTAATAAACCATTAGCATTCTATCACTTGCAATTCTGACTTCCATATTTGATTTCTCTCGCTCTAACGCTTTTCCTCCATAGTTTATAACTCTATTTCTGCTTTGTTTATCGCTTTCTATTTGATGTACTAGCTTAATATGAAAGCCGTAAGTCTATTGTGTGAAACAACGAGTCTCTATGGATTCGATCTCCAAGTACTACGTTGCACCTCTAAAATTGCAGAGTAGCTCAAAGGGTAAATTTGAGTGTATTTCTTCACGCGCCAAAAAACATGGATCCACACGCACCGTCGAGAAATCCTATCACACACACACACACATAAAATAGAACCAGATTTGAGCCGAGTGAGACCACTCCGATGTCCATGCGCCACCTATTCGAGGAAGAAAATAGATTAGACAAAGAGATCCGAAAATCACTGACTCCACCTTTTCACTTGCCTTAGAAACCTTGCATACACACCTAATGAACTAACTAGGGCTTGGCATCATTACTCAATACTCGCCTTATACATGTTACTTGCCTTGTACCCGCCTCGAAAATCTAAGTACTTGGCATTGTCAAGTCAAGTAACAAGTTAACAAAATTTCATTAATCGCAAAGACATGACAAGTATCAAGTATCATTTTATTCTTGAGTACTTTCCTTGTTACTTGTTACTTGTTACTCATTCTACATAATATTCTTTACTTGGTAAGTAATACTTGTTACTTGCAAAATATTACTTTTTCATTGCTTATATTACAATAGTTTTTTTAGAGCATCGAAATAAAATGAAAGGAACTATATGTTTCATGTGGTCTTTCAATATTTTGAATGTTTTTTTTATTTTTGTTTACTTTTCTATGAATTCATATGCTTTTTGATGTTAAAATTTAGGATGTGGGTATAAACTGTATGTTCACTTCAATTATTTGCAAGTAATCAAGAGAAAAATATTTGATTTATAGAGTAACAAGGCAAGTCAAATTTGATTTATAGAGTAACAAGGCAAGTCAAATCTGATTTATAGAGTAACAAGGCAAGTCAAATAACTTGCGAATATCAAAAAATTTCGCGAGTACTTATTTGTTTCAAACAAGTCAATTACAAATAGTAAATAGAACTATTTGGACAAATCAAAGCAAGACAAGTAACAAGTAACCAAAAATTGGTAAGTACTTGCCTCGCGTCCATCCCTAGAACTAACTTCGAGAAGATCCATCAACAGAGCCCCAGATCTGAGACACTAAGTTTCGAAGGTTTCACATGGGTCTGTGCATGTTGGAGAGGAGACAAAGGTTGAGAGAAGAGCAAAGGAAAAAAACAAATGAGGCTTAGAGATCTGCTATTGACGATGTAGAGACTACTGTAAGAAAAGTTTTAGATGTCAGTGGAAAATTGAGAAAAAAATAAAGAAAAATTAAAGAAAAGTTCAATGTTTAAAGTTTTAAATCAATGTTTAAATTTCTTAGAACCATTTATTAACTGAGGTAGATTTAATATCCTGGCCTAATCTAATGTTATGAATTGTATCCGTTGAATTGTCTAGGCTTTTGAAAAGTTTTAACAGCTAAACTATATGTGACATTAACATGCACTAATTTCCATGTACAATTTCACCTAATTATTATATAATCTAAGTTACATGTGCATGACTATGTATTTTTATAATCTAGTTCGTTCATCATGGTTATTTTATTGGCTTGAGATAGTTAATACTACTATTTACGGTTAGAATTAAGATAAGCTAGAAAGTAGGACAGCTAGATCAAGAATTTATTTAACTCCTTCGAATATTGCCAGATATGTGCCACAAGCTTTCATGCCGTTTCCAGTTTCTATATACTATATAATACTAAATACTCAAGATTCTCTACGCTTAGTTTTATCTTCTTCTTTTTTAATATTTCGAACGTTTAATAAACATTTAACAAAAACCATGTGAAGCTTCAATCGAGGCTGTATCTGACACGTATCCATTTGCTATCGAGCCATATCTCATTTATGTCGAACACGCGACGCCTTGCAAGTTGCAACACATTACATATAAGAAACTCTACATATAATGCATCCAAAGTATGCATGAGGTTGTCTTATAAAGTTTGTTTAATAGAATCCTTTTGTTAAGTTAATGGCATATAAGGATGATTGGATCTAAAACCATATGATCTAGATGCTATAATATAAGTCATGCTTTATGATTCAGATAGTTACTGAATAAAAGAGGTAAATGAAGTACTACTACGGTTTGTACTGGTTAGTTCTATAATATATATACACGTCTATCTAGTACTGAAGTTGAAAATGTTATTTAAGAAAAAGAAATTGCCAATCAACAAGTCAACCCGGCTAATTGAGACAAAACTATTAAATACTAGTTGCAAATAAATAACTAAAAACGATGATTACAAAAATTTTCTAGGGGTTTTGGCTGATGTACTTAGAGTATCCGCAACGGTGAAATCCACCGGAGATCTTTCACTATTCACTTCTTTTTTTCATTTTCATAATTAAAAAAAATATCAACTAATCGCGGATCGCCACGTGTCGCGGAGACCCGCAAACAGTGTAATGACTCCCTAAGGATCGGTCCTTAGGGAAGAATTTTAAGGATCGAATCCTTAACTATTCATGGGATCCACCAATTATTTAATTATTTTTTTAAGGACTCCGCGCTAAGGATCCTCCATTACTGATGCCCTTAGTACTTGGTAGGTGGTAAGTCATGCAAGGATGAACAAAAAGAAACCTTCTCATTTTCTTCAATATATCTATTATGATTCTTTTGTGTCAGCACTCACTATCCTTATATATACATAACATGATGTATATGCTCTGCATCGTACATTGCTTTAGCAATACAACAGAAGTTACAAAACCAGCCAGTTGGGGAATAGACCGTGATATGGGTGTGTTAGAGTAATGCGAGGCTTTCTTGAACGCAAGTTATCACTTGATCCCAAAGTTAAAAAAAAAAAGTATTTTATATGAAACTTGCATTCTAAATTAAGTCTCTTGCCTTATTGTTTGGTTAACTATTATCAGCATATAACGAATGATAGGAACACAACGAAAATATAGTTAATGTTTTTGTTTTAAAGTTTTGAAAGAAATTTTCATGTTTACCATATTATTGGTACAATTTTTCATATTTATCTTTACTAAAGTACTACCTCCGTTTCGATTTAGTTGTTGTTGTATGGAAATTTTTTCGTTTCAAAATAAGTGTCGTTTTATAATTTCAATGCAAAATTTATTAGTTTTATATTTTATTCTATTTTTCTATTGGTTGAAATGTGGTTAGGTGTATAGGTAATTGTGTTTTTATCTAGAAAATATGTAAAATTAAATGATTTCTTAATCTGCGTATACAAATCTAGAACGACAAGTAAAACGAAACGGAAGGAGTAACATTTTCAAAAATACCCTCTTTATAAGAGGTAAATGAACATTAATTACAATCTTAAATTTCACATTCCAAAACCCTACCACACTCCTCAACTCTAAACCCTAAATTTTAAATTAATTAATCATAGAGTTATAAATATATTTTTTCTTTTAAAAATGAAAATAAAAATAACTAAAATAAACATTAAAAGTGATAATAAGAACTAGTATTTTTGACAATTTTTCAAATTTTGGAGGAGATTAATTGTCAGCATATACTAAAAGATCGTTACTACCTGCTATACCATCATTATATTGGTGAGAAGAAATTATCAAATAAAATGGAAATTCATTATTATTGCACCCAGTAATTTGTTTTATAAATTTTATGCACCCAGTAATTTGTTTTATAAATTTTATGCACCCAGTGAAATCTAAGTCTAGATTCGCCCAAATGCATACTTTAACAAAAAGTAACTATTAAAAATATATTTGTAAAAGCTACTGTATATCAAATGAAAGTACGGTCCATAAGGAATGCATCTAACGATATTTGTGAACAACTGAATTTATTTGACAGCATTTTCTTTGGTTCAAATATTTGACAGCTCACTTTCGAAACTATACAAACAAAGACATTGCCACTTGATTCCGAATCAAAGCTTGCATCACTTCCAACGTCACTTAAAACATAAAATGTTCAGGAGTTTTTTTCCTATATAAAAACTTGAAAGACGTTAGTCTTAAGTTCGTAGGAGTTTAATTGGGTAAATTCTTTTCATATGAAAAGTGAAGAGTTATTTTTAATCACTGTCAGTCCAATCTTAACAAAGCGTAAATTGCCTCTGGATATAGGAAGTTCATATTAATTATTCATTAATAGTTTACATTAGAAAATCATTGTTTAGCACAAAAATGATTCATTAACGATTATCCAGAGTAATGAAAACAATTTTTTTCAGCAATTTTTAGCATATTTAGCAAATAGAACTGTCATATGGATCTTCATAAAATTGTTCAAAGGTGAAAACAAAAGCATCAAACATAAGTCATCGTCCAATTAAAAAAAAACGTAAGTCATCGTAAGGCACAAATAATAATCGATTGTACAGTCGCACATGTAATATTTTCACAATTTATGAATAAATAATAATTCAGTGTTAAAAAAAAACCCTTGATAAATAAAACTTACACTTCTGTGGCTCTATTAGAGAGCCAATGTAGGATCTATTAGACTAGTGGATTTAGTACTAAATTAATTCCACCGCAGTCAAAGATGAATTGGGCCAATCATCTTGTGACCCAGGCCCAGAAATTATGATGTCCATTTTGACTCGGATGATAGCGACTTTCAATTTAAGCTGACTTTAAAATCTTGGTTGTACTCCAAATGCATAGTAGTACTTTGTGGAAACAGAGTATATCGATTTCTTAGCTTCTTCTTCACTGCCCACAACAAGCAACCACAATAAGAATACCATAAAGCTTCGATCTTTTTATCAAAAAATGCAAGCTTTTCGATTGCAATGTATCTACTAGAACACCACACAACTACCTAAATACATGTAGAGATGTCAACGAGAGGACTGGACCGCGGGCCTGGCCCGGGAAAGCCTGCTGCGGGGCGGGATTGGGCCGAGTGAAAGGGAGACCGCAATTTTGCGGGCCAAACGGGACGGGTCTTTTTTTGGAGTGGGCCGAATGCGGGATGGCCCAAAGATACCGCGGGATGCCCTAGTGTCCCGCTAATACCCTCCTCACTTCACACTGCCATTTCGGCGAAAAGGAGAGAAGGAGAGAAAGAAAGAAAGAGAGAGAGAGAGAGAGAGTCACGGCGAGGAAGCTCTGGTCACGGCGAGGAAGCTCGTCACGGCGAGGAAGCTCTGGTCAATGGCATGTGATCTGTTAAGTATTCCAATCACAACAGTGGCTTCGGAGTCCTCTTTTAGTATTGGATCGCGAGTTCTTAACAAATATAGGAGCCGTCTACTCCCAAAAAATGTGCAAGCTCTGATATGCACGAGAAATTGGATTAAGGGATACGAATCTTATGCACATGGTAAATAACTCACATTATATTTTCTTGTAGTGTACTATTACCGTAATCATAAGTAAATGAATGTTTCTGATATTTACAGATGAAGAATTCGATGGTGATGGTGATGGTGATGGTCAAGAAGATAAATTACCATCATTTGAGTCAATTGTTGATGGGGAAGATGAAGATTAGCAAGTTTTATATGTTATCTTGATTTGGTGTTTTACTTTATCAGATGTTGAGATTTCTTTTGTTTGCTTTTGTTATGATTATTATGATTTGGAATTTTTCTAAAATTTTATTTGGTCACACTTAACGTATCAATTTATACATTTAATTGTTACAAGATCTTATGATATAAGAACTTTGATAATGCTAAGTAAATAAAAAACAAAATCAGTTGTCTTGATTTGGTGTGCATTTTGGTATGTACTGGAGTAGCCTCAAGCTTCCTGGAACGGTCTGCATCGGCCTGGAACGGTCTGCATCGGCTTGAAGCGTCCTTCTGCATCGCGAACAGAGTAGGCTCGCGGGACGGCTTGGAAGGGCCTGTGCACATTGGCGGGACAGGATTGGGACGACCTTCAGCAGACCGCATCCCGCGCGGTCCTGGACCGCCTTGACCCGCAAAATGAGAAGACCGCAGCGGTACGGGACGGGACGGGACGGGCCAATCAGTTTGACAATTCTAAATACATGCTTTGTAGAGAAATACATAATTAATTAAGTTCTCGTTATCGTTGTAGTTTGTGCTGAGTTTAGGTATTCAGGTCCTTGGATAGGATTCGGATTAGATCTGGATCTTTCAGTCTTAAATATTTAGATCCAATACGATAATTTAAATTTGTCGGTTCGGTTCAGATTATGTTGGGTCCGGATCGGTTTCAAGTTTTAGATAATTAAGTCCAATAGAATAAATATAATTTGTCGGTTTGGATTCGATTTAGGTCATGTCGAATCTAGGTTGGGTTCATTTGAGTCTAGCCCAAAAAGATCTAAAACACACACACAAAATATCTGAAATATTTGAAATTTTACCTAAAACTGACCCGGAGACATGAAAAATACCTGTAATTTTATTTGATTAACCAAATTCTATTTTTGAAATAAACAATTTTACCTCAAATCCAAACTATACTTGAAAACTCAAATTCAATACTAAAAAAAGTAATACCAAAAATATAATGAAATATCCATATAGAATTAATATATACTAAAAGTTTCGGATATTTCGGATACTCCATCGGGACTCGAGTTCGGGTCTGGTCGGTCTAAGACCCGTAGGTCTTTCATAAGAAGACCTAATTGGATAAAATGACACTACCCATACTTGACCCAAACCAGTTTTTTTGGGTCGATTATGGTTCAAGTTTTCAGATCCCGATAAAATGTCCAAACCTACTTTAGTTATTGCATCCCGCTACTAGTTCCTATGTAACTTGTGTTTAAAATTGAAAACCTTACCAAAAAAGCAACAATGAGCAACAAGAACCATTCCATTTCCTAGGGACTAGAGTCGTTCATACACGAGTCCAATAGTCATGAACTTGGACAGAGTTCCACGTCACCGCACGTGACACTAACATAGACTTCCTGATATGAGCTCGTGTAAGAACGTAAAGCTCAACGGTAAGAGTCATCGTTGCTCGGTCGCTTCTTTATTCCAAATCCCAAGTTTGCCCTTCCACAAAAGAGAATGTGTGTGTGGATTTTGTTTTGGCTTGTGGAAATCTAGAAATTCTCTGATCTCTTTCCTTCTGATTGCTACTGATATTAAAAACTATTGCTCCGTTTTGTAAAGATTAGAGAGAGAGGAGAAAAATGAAGGGTGGTGATCAGAGGCGGCCCTTGGGCCAAGCCAATCAAGCACTCGCTTCCGGCCGACAAATATAGACAAAAATTTCGGCCACAAATTTGTAAGAGTCTTGGTGGTCTAGTGGCTTAGTGGACATGACAATTTGTGACAGGTCTCGTGTTCGAAACTTGTAAGGTATAATATTTTTTTCCAATTTACAATAAAGCTAAATTAACTAAATAAAAAAGGAAAACATGGTTAAACCCTAATCTAATCACCTTTTTTCTATGTTGTAGTGCTATTGTCGCCTAGCTCTTAAAGTATATACCTCTCTTAATTAATATCATCTTCCTAATTCATATTACTTGAATCCTCACCTATTTTTTTCCTGTAAACTAATTGTCTTCTCTTCTTCTTGATCCATAGTGGTAATTTCATTGTTTTGTAACATAATTTTTTTGTTACTTTTTTAACTTAACGTTTTGTGGTGGATAATCAACTATATAGTAATATAATTCTTTTAGTTTCATATTTTATACAAATTTTCTCTATTCTTTTAGTTTCATATTTTATGCAGATTTTCTCTACTCATGATTACCTATATGTGTTTATTCATAGCATAACTAATATTTTTTTAATTGTTGCAAAAAGATGGGTTCTAAAAGAATTAGAAAAGAGATGGGAGGTGCTGAAAAAGAAAGAAAAAGGAAAAAAGAAGAAGTATTCATAAAATCTCAAGCCAATTCAATGTTAAAGTTTGTTAAAAAAAAAACTGAAACTCCTGAGGCTGTAGAAGATGAGATTATAGAAGATACGGAGGATGGTGATATAAACAATGATGAGGATGAACAAAACTTGGATGTGAATCAGAATAGGAATAATAATGAGAGTAAAGGTGGTAGTGAGAGCAAAAGAGAGACTGGAAATAAGGATGGTGTTAAAGAATATCAAATAAGTGGAGATGTCAATGATCCTGGAAACTGGAAAAGGGTTGATAACAAAATGAGAGATTTTCTTGTTGAGAAAGGTCCAACAATGTGGCTATCGATTGATTACCATTTTCCAAGAGATTCTGTTGGTAGATATTTTTCTCATTTGTCTTATACAAGAGAAATAAGAAATGGAGAGAAGCAAGATAGACACTGGTTAGTTTACTCCAAAGTAAAAGATGAAGTCTTTTGTTTTTGTTGTAAACTATTCACCCAAGACAGAAATGCTAATCAGATTACAACTAATGGATACAATGACTGGAGAGATCTTTCAAAAATGCTAAAGGAGCATGAAAAATGTCATAAGCATATCATATGCATGACTCAATGGATAGAGCTAGAAGTGAGATTAAAGACGAATCTGACCATTGACAAACATATTCAGGAAGAGGTTAACAAAGAGAAACAATACTGGAGAGATGTATTGTTGAGGATAATTGCATTGGTGAAAGGCCTTGCTAAAGAGAACATGGCATTTCGTGGAAAGAGTGACAAGATCCGTGTGGCTGGTAATGGAAATTTTTTGGGCATGATTGAAGTATTTGCTGATTTTGATGAAGTGACGAAAGAGCACATTAGACGAATTGAAAAGCATGAAACTCATTATCATTATTTGAGTCACACAATTCAGAATGAGTTGATAAGGATGCTTGGGAGTGAGATCAAAACAATGATCTTAAAGAAGATTCGACGTGCAAAATAATATTCAGTTATTCTTGATTGTACTCCTGACATCAGCCACACAGAACAGATGTCCCTGGTCATCCGATGTGTAGATATTTCTGAGACCTCACCAAAGATCGAAGAATTCTTTTTGACATTCTTGAAAATTAAAGACAAAACTGGCGAAGGTCTTTTTGGCACCCTTCAAAATGTATTGGTTGATTTGGGATTGAGTATTGATGATATTAGAGGACAAAGTTATGATAATAGGTCAAATATGAAAGGTAAACATAAAAGAGTACAAAAGAGATTGCTGGAAATTAATCCAAGAGCGGTTTACACACTATGTGGTTGTCATAGTTTAAATCTTGCACTTTCAGATATTGCCTCCTAGTCGGATATAGCAGTATCATTTTTTTGGTATTGTTCAACGCATATATTGTTTGTTTTCCTCTACAACAAATAATTGTGACGTTTTTAAAGAGATTGTGAATGGTATTACAGTTAAGCCATTATCACAAACTCGTTGGGAGAGTCGCACCAACAGCATCAAAGCAATACGGTTTCAAGCTCCTAAGATACAAGAAGCATTGTTTTAATTAGCAGAAAATAGTGATAATCCGAGAACAAGAAGTCATATGTTGAGTCTCTTGCTATGAGTGAAACCCATGGAATTGGAGTTTTGAGTTTCTGTTTGGAATGGTTATTTGGTATGAACTTTTGTTTGTTGTTAACAAAGTAAGCAAGATCCTGCAATCAAAAGATGTGGATATTGATATTGCTATTGCTCAATTGAAAGGACTTGTTTCTTTTTAAGGATTATAGAAAAACAGTCTTTCAAACAGCAAAGGTAGAAGCTGAAAGGATTGCTAGTGAAATGGAAATTGATCATGTGTTCTCTAAAAAAGCAACATGTCCTACTAAAAAGTATTTTCATGATGAAGAGCCTGATAAAGTTGGAGAAGATGTGATATTAACACCAGAAGAAGACTTTAGAATCAACTACTTCATCAAAATTATGGATCAAGGTTTGGTTTCTCTTGAGACAAGGCTTGATCAACTTCAAGGTTATGAGAAGACTTTTGGATTCTTATTCGACTTAAAAAAAACTGAAGCTAGCCAAAGATGATAAGCTGATGGAATCTTGTGTTAACCTTGAAGTTCTTCTGAAACATGGTAATTGTTCTGATATTAATGGTAATGATTTGTTTTTGGAGCTGAAGCTTTTGAGAGGAAGTTTATCTGAAGGTATTAAGAAGGCTGTTGAAATATTGTAGGTTTTAAAAAAGAGGGAAAGTTGTTATCCAAACATATGAACAACATATCGTATAATGATGACAATTCATGTTTCCGTTGCTTCAGCAGAACGAAGTTTCTCAAAGTTGAAACTCATAAAATCTTATCTACGATCGAGTATGTCACAAGAGAGATTTAATGGATTGTCAATGTTGTCGATCGAAAAGGATATGGCTGCAAAGCTTGATTATACAACCTTGATGAATGAGTTTACGGGAAGAAATGCAAGAAGAATCATATTTCAACAGTAATGTATTGATCTTTATGTTTTAAAGCGTTTTTATTTTACACTTCTTTGTTTTTTTATATAAAACAATTAGTAAAAAAATTATGAACCAGCCTTTTTCGCTTCTAGCCACCAAAAAGTCTGAGCCTGCTCTGGTGGTAATGAGGTTATCATAGCTTCGTCAGGCCTTTTGGATTGAAGATTCTCTCAGGTATTTGGTGAACGCAACCTGGCAAAGAAGTTCACGAAGGTATCCCTTGCATCTCTGCTTCTCCTTAAGCTCCTCAAAGTTGGATCAAAATCCAGTTAGTAGATCTAACTAGTGTTATGTGAATGCCTAGCTAGGTTTTGAAAGATTGATGAGTTACAGTTTTGGGTTCATTACAAATAACTTACATTTTAATCATGTTATTTAATTGAAATTAGAGCTTAACCCGCGCGCATGCGCGAGTATTCATTTTTACGTTTTTAGACATTGATATTCGTTTTTTATGATTAGTGTTATATGTTTTAGATGTGTCGCCGTATAACTAATTGTACTCAAAAAAATCTGATTGAATCACGTAATAAAATTGTTTTGATACAAATATCCGAACCCGTTTCAGATACATTGGTTATTTAGATATTTTTATATTCTAAGACATCAAAATAAAAATCATTCAGACCCGGGATGACACAACTCGAACTCAACACATAAATTTATAATATTCAAGTGGAGTCTAATTTCAAGACCCTAAACAAAAATGATCACGAAAGAAACAACGTGTACATGAATGAATACATGAATGAATACATGAATGTCTATACCTAATTGATTATATAAATAATTAAAAAAAAAAACTATTTCTATATGTTTGGCTAAAATAAGAGAAATAGAAAG
>CAJHQP010004108.1:0-59015 GCA_905132765.1 Moricandia arvensis
CCAGCTGCGGATTCTTCTCCTCTAAATTCTCCAAAAACTCCAAGTATCTCCATTTATCTCTAAAACGTCCCTAGACCTGTAAATACTCTAAAAATATCCTAGACCCACATAATAAACCCTAATAGAGCCTAGAACATGGCCTAAAACTGGTAATAAATAGGCTATATCAATGGCCACACGACGTTCGAAGAGAAACAGAACACGAGTACTTGTAAGGCAGAGACTCGATTACTCGGGGAACTCGATTCGTAAGGAAATGGCCCGACTGAGAAACTCGATTCATAAGGGATCAGCCCAATTCGTAAGGAAGGCAGAGACTGATCACTCATCAACGAACATAGGCCTTGATCAATGTCATGATCGTAGTGCTCATTATAGATTCAGCCGTCAAATACCCTCGTCAAAGGACGATGAGTGGTAACATGTTTCTTGTGAGATACGCCAGAGAGATTGATGCAAAAAAAATCGGATGATCCAATGCCACAAGGAGTGTATGAGAGTCTCCCTTGTGGTTGAACTGAAACAGCCGAGATCCGTTATTATGTTGTGTTTTTTGTATGTGTCTATTGAATTAATAAGAAGTAATTTATAAGCATTTTGTATGAAGAGGAATGCCTTTCCAAACAATTATGAATATATGCTTTCATCATTATAGGATGTGGATGTAGGGTTTAGTTTATAAGAATTTAACTCATTTTGATTAGAACTTAGTTTTTAAATTACAACATTATATAATCCCTTCATTTTGTATTTAAATGTTATATTTGGATGCAAATATTTAAATATTGTTATTTTGAATATTTTCATATAGATGTTCCATTTGGCTGCAACATCAATGAATTAAAATTTTGAATATTTGAAATGCTAGAGACTACAATATGAATGCGAATTCTGCATTTCAAATTTTACACACTTAAATACCATAAAATATAAATTTACAATAAATTTATTCATCATTATGTATTTAAAATAATTTGTATCCATCATTTGTGTAGATACATGTTTGTTTTTATCATATAATGACTCATTTTTCATTTTTACTTTAGCCAAAGTTTTTAACTAACTGACATATTATTGATGATTTGATGGTGGTCAATGAAGACAGAGACTACAGTACTTTAGAGTTTTATACTTATGTTTCCATATGGATCTGATGTTCGAATATTTGAAGATACTGAAATGGATAATTGATATACTATGGATTTTACCAGTTTACACACATTGTGTATGTACTTTTAGAGTTTAATATAGGCGTTTGAAATCTATTTTAGAGTGCTTTCAGGTCTAGGTATGTTTTGGAGAAATGTGGAGATTATAGATTATTTTGGAACTTAAAGATGAGAAAACTCGTAGCTGTTGTCAGAGTTGAAATCAAGAAGAAATGTAGATCGAAACCAACCCTTTGGTGCCGATCGATACCCGCACGCATAGACGAACCGACTTAAAGTTAAGACCAATTCAAGCCCAGAAGATCCACATATTTACAAGACTGGCCTTAGCCGACTTATACCTATTATTTCTGTGTGCTTTCTATTGTTTGGGCAACACACAACGTAGAAACCACCCACAAACTATTCCAACATTGTTAGAAGCGTTTAGTTATTTGTTTGGAGAGAAGATCAAGATTCCTCAGAGATTTGTTTGGAACTCCAATTTTATTACTCAATCTATCTATGCATTCTATTCAGATTTTTTTTATTATTTGCCTAATCATGTCTGAATAGCTTCTCTTGTTAGACTTAGGGTTTTATTAGGGTTTATATGAATTGCTGAGATATAGAACTGCTAGAGTATAATACTTGCTACTTGTATACTAGAGTAGCTAACTAGAATCATGAACTTAAGGTAATTGACAACTGCGATAGTAGGTTCAACTCTTGATATTAATTATGCTTATATAGGTTGTTAGGTGCACGAGAGAGCTGATCTAGAATAACTTAGTGAACATATGGATTAGGACGTTAATCCTTGTCTAAAGTAGCATCGATCAACACTCATCCCATAGTATCGATCGACGCTTGATCCTTGTTGGCATGCGACAGCTGGAACAAAGACTTAGTCATTTGATTAACTCCAGCGTTAACTAGATATCTTACTTTTGCATTCGAGTTCTAGGATGGTTAGCATATACCCTTAGCATCTATACATCATAATTTTACTGCCTAAAACACTAAGTCTATCTATTTCATAATATCGTTTACAATCCAACTGCTTAATTGTTTAAGACTTTTTACTGGTTTATAAATTACTGACTAGCTTAGTCTCAATATCTCTAGTCTATTGGGTGTCTTCACTCCCTGTTGATTCGATCTCTAAGTAATACAACTAACCTCTTATTTGAGAGACAAAGTGGCTTCTACTTTAAGCAGATATCAAATTTGGTGCCGTTGCCAGGGAGCATTGGATTCACCATATACTTGATTAATAAGTTTTTTCTTTCAAGTGCATTCTTAGTAGTAACCAAAGAAACAAGGAAACATTTCTTGTATTCTCAGAGCTTGCATGTTTAGAACACACGATCCAGAAAGAGAAGCAAAAAGAGTTGATCGACACCATCACATGTTAGTCGATCGACACTTCTTGTGAACGAGGAATGATCAACAAAAACTCATTTTTGTCGATCAATACCAACCCACAAGCAGAAAACTTGGTTGCCACTCTTATACTAACGAGGGATAAGAATGGAGACCTGCATGACCATGAGGGTTATTTGCGTAATGAAGCAGGCCAGAGAATTGATGATCAGGGGGCTGCAATCCCTGATCCAGAAGTAGCTGCTCTAGAAGCTACTAATAATGAGAATGTCCAGGCTGCTCGACCCAGAACACTGGCTGATTACAATCGTCTGGATCAATACTATGCCAACAGATCTGCTATTCGTCTTCCTACTTTCTAGAGGCACAATTTCAAGCTGAAGCCTGGATACTATACACTTGTGGGACATGCAACTTACCATGGTCACCCACATTAGCATCTGAATTCACCATCTTGAGCGCTTCGAGGACCTAGTTTCTGCTATCAAAGCCAACAGAGTACATGTGCACTACCTTCTCTGTAAGCTCTTCAAGTACTCACTTGATGGAGATGCTTTGTATTGGCTTAATTAAGCAGTTACCACAAAGATCTCTTATATCCGGGACTAACATCAAAAATGCCTTCTTGCATAATTTCTTCAAGTACTCACTTGATGGAGATGCTTTTTATTGGCTTAATTAAGCAGTTACCACAAAGATCTCTTATATCCGGGACTAACATCAAAAATGCCTTCTTGCATAATTTCTTTGATGATGTGCGATCTGAAAACTTAAGGAACATAATCTCTACATTCACACATGAGCCTGCAGAGTCTTTCCAAAGCTCCAGGATCAGATTCAAGTCGTATTATAGAGACTGTCCACACCATGGATTCAAGAGGTACATATGCTTAGTACCTTCTTCAGAGGTATCGCTTTGGTTTACCAGATGGCTCTAGACACTGCTAGTGAGGAAATTTCAATACTAGGAATCTAGAAGAAGTTGTGAGACTTATTGAGAACTTCACATCTAGCAATAGCACCAAGAACACTGATTTGGAGAGGAAGAAATCCGCTGCTAGCTTGGGAAAGGAGCGAAAAAATGAAGTTAAGGTCAAGTTGGACAGTGTTCATAATCTCTTCAAGAAGCATGTGACCTTTGCATAAGATGTGGAAGCTGTTGATACCCCCAGTGATAAGGGTGACGAAAAGAATGTGAACTACATTAGTGGCATTGGTTTTATGAAGTATGGGAACCAGGGTGGAAACAAAAACTCTTATGGGCATGGTCAAAGGAGTAATTACAACCAAAGTTTTTAGTACCAGAGACCCAACAATAATAACATCAATCAACATGAGCTATGAAAATTCTTCTGACCATAATACTCCACCAACAACTAAAAAACAAGATAAAAGCATGATTGATCAGGTTCTTGAGGGTCAGTAGAAACTTATAGTGGATTTCAATTGGAAGATAGATGTTGTATAGACAAACATGAATGTCAAGTTTGAAGCTCTCAGCACCCATGTGAAGAAGTTGGAAACTCAAGTGGTTCAAACTAGTGAAGAGGTGAAGAGACATGAGGCATTGATTAAAGGAAAATGAGAGGCTGGATAAAATCACCACGTGAGTTTCTCATGGATGATGATTTATGGAAAGTGGTGAAGGAGGATAAACTCCAAGAAGGAGACCTTCAATATGAAAGTTCCATGTCCTTTGGCAGTTTGCAATGGTGTCGATCGATACCAACCGCTGAGCATGGGTTGACAACCCAACTAAATCCATATGATCTTGTGAAACAGCAAGCATCGATCGACAACCTACCATTGTCGCCGAACGAACCCGTATCATTATCGCCGATCGACACCCTACCATTTTCGCCGATCGACACCCACCAGTGGCTTACCGATTGTGATTACCAAGTATTAATGTAAACTGACTAAATGCTTTAAGAAACTCGTTTTAGACATTAACAAACCGAGCATTGGACACCAATCAGCAACCCGAAGATGCATCATAGCCTATGATTGTTGAGCAGGCTACATAGGGACAAATTTCATAAGCATATAAGAAAAGAGGCTAATGAGAAAGAGATGGATAATTTCACCAAGAGGATGTTAATGATACTAGTGGACATTCCATTTGATGATGCTTATTGCTCCATAGAATCTGGATGTTTTTCAGAGAGAGCAAAGAGACAGAAGAAAAAATTGAGCTTATGTTCCATAAGACTAGAGAGAAGATGAAGTAGAGGATTACATTGAAGAAGAAAAGTGACCCTAGGAAGTTCGTGGTTCCTTGCATGATTGGAGGTCACAACTACCCTAATGTGCTCTGCGATACGGGTTCTTAAGTCAATATTATTCCTAGGGGGTGGCTGAGCAGCTGAATTTGAAAATAGAACCTTCTAGTGACTCATTCACCTTTGTGGATTGTTCCAAGGTGAATTCAGGAGTGATTTTCAGAAACTTTCAAGTACAAATCGGTAATTCACTATTTCCAGTGGATTTTCATGTCATGGATATTCAGATAGACTGGAATTCTTCTCTATTACTTGGAAGAGCCTTCATGGCTACCGTAGGAGCTGTTTATGACATGAAGACAAACATGTTGTATGCCTCACTTGTTAGTAAGACTGATTTCTATGACCTTGTATAAGTTGTCAAGGGAAAAACGCCCTACATTGAGATAGGGGATGATCCAAGATTTGTGGCAGTTTGTTACTCTGATTCTGGCGCAGAACGCGAAGATGATGGTGGGGCATTGATTAACACCCAACCTTCATCATCGTTCGGCACTCATCCACTAGCGTTGATCGACACCCTCGCAACCCCAGATTATCGAGAGACTTTCTTGATTTAAATTTTCATTCCACCTAAAATAAAAGTTAGTGTAATAGTACTAGATGAGCATTAAGTATACAAATATGAAGATGGCAATGCGCATGCTATTGATGGAAGGATCATCAATTTCAAAAGAAGATATGGAAGCAATACTTAAGATGACATATAGTCAGGGAGGTTGTTATTTAAGTCTACCAGTGTATGATGAATGTTTTGAGATGTCTGGAATTCTTCCTACAACAGCTTATCGGCCAGAACCTGAGGTTTACAAGAAACATCAAGTTGAGGAGATGATAGCTGAATTATACAGAAATTAATACACATCAAGAGCACATACCCAAAGAGAAGTGTGGGAACCGAAATTCGCACTGTCGATTTTAGTAATAAGAGGAAAGCTAAGAAACCCTAACTTTCCTTGAGGTCTTGGATTCCCTGCGTAAACACACAAATACGAAAATGAGACAATAACAAGATATTGAAAGAGATTGCACAAAGGCATTTTATTGATTAAGACGAAGTAAAGTTATAGAGATTCGCCAAAAACAAGATGGACAAAAAACCGTCAACAATGGAGAAAAGAAGAAACAAAACAGTAAAACGTTCTAAGTATAAACTCGCTGGTGTAGCCGCCTAGATCCTAAGTTCTCTTAAACCTAACAATAATTTCTCCCTAAACTTAATTTTTGGATCCCTTTGATCTTTAGCTTGGTTCCTCTTATATAAGTCTCCAAGGTCGGTCGTGTTTCCTTTTCTTGCCCCGATTCGAGTTTATCTTCCGTGCAAATCTTTCTTATCTTCTTGATTTTCCATAATTATCTTGAAACTTGACAATTATGTTCTTTTCCATTTATCCTCTGTGGAAATCCGGTAGACCGTCATTGCAATCAGGCTCATTCTCGTCTAAAACCGTAAGTGGGCCTTTATCGCGTTTTTGATCCTTTCAGGCCGTTTTGCGATTTTAGCGATTTTTACGATTTCTTTCGGAGAAATCGTCCTTCATACGTTTACACGATGTTGGTTCCAAAAAATAATAAACCAATCATGTAATCGAGACAACATTGGTGTTTAAGTTAACCGTTGTCATTTTACGCGATTGACTTGAAATTTAGGCGAGAAACCAAGTTTTTACGATTTTTATCGTAAAACTTCAACAGAAACTCCATTCAAGATGAAACAAGAGACGTCTTAGCAAAGAACTGAAGGAGAGAGTGATGAAGATGTGTGGTCTAGTCTCCCATGGGCGATTAGACACTTTGCGTGTCTAAGTCGCCCATGAGCGACTAGACAATGTTGCTTGTCTAGTCGCCCATGAGCAACTAGACGTTGATAATATAGTCGCCCATGGGCGACTAGACAATTTTTCATCTCTAGTCACCCATGGGAGTTTAGATAATGTTCTGTGTCTAGTCGCCCATGGGCCACTAGATAGTGTTTGGGGTTCTTCGTCGTTCCAAAGCTTATTCTCTACAAGATTACAATTTTTTGACTCCAACAGTTAGCCTCTCATATCGTAAGTTTCGAGTGCGACTCTTGCGAGCGAGTGATGTGCAATTCATTGGAATCTACGGCCAGGAATGTTTTGCGAAACAATCACAAATATTTTGTCGATTATTTTAATTGCATAAAAAAATCTATTAGTATAGGACTTTCATCCCTCATTCATTCTACACTTCTCTAACTTTTCATCTTTTCTTTCTTGAGGGATTTTTTCGAATCAAGATGACTTCCTCTCATGATGAGCAACGAAGCAATGAAGATGGGATGGGCGCTGCCCTCCAGGCTAGTACGTCAAAATCTCTTGCTCCCGGTGGCATTTCGACTTACGTAGCGAAGTACCTTGCCTTTTGGGAGGAGCTGACTCTCCGTGATGCTGAGGCGGGGAGCTCCGTCCATTTCGACTTACTTGGACCCCGCTGCCGAGTTGCCATCTTCCTATCCGATCGTTCCTGAAGGTTAACAGCAGCAGAGATTTCGGCACAGCCGACAGGTTCTTCTATGACTCCGGTTTATGTTGCCAATACTGAACAAGCTCCTAAGTCGATGCCTCCTCCTACGGCCAAGAGAGAAATTGTCTTGGGGTTATGCACTATTAGTGCCACTCCCATCGTTGCGTCGAAGGGTCGTGAGAGAACTTGTGGAAATACCGAGGCGGCTAAGAAGATGAGATGCGTCAGAGGAAGTAAGAACAGGCCTTCACCCTAGGAGTTTCTATTTCGATGCCGCAGTATCGCGCTAATGTTTGCTTCAAGACTCTTTTTCGATTTGTTAGATCTTTTCTTACTCCTCTTTGTTGCGCAGTTCGTGTCTTTGAAGACATTGACAGATATGCCTCATTTACGGATTCACACTCCAAAGAGACTTTTCAAGACATTGACGTGATGTTTTGAAATATCCCTTGGAATCTAACGGATTTGTTTGTGTGTGTCTGATGATAAAATAGTAGCACTATTATATAAAAGTAATATGTTATATAATTTGTATGTTTTTAATTAAGATCGAGTCCATGTTTTGCGCATGATTTTAACATAACTAAGTGTTTAAATTGACTTATATATTTAGTTTTAAAGAGCTAATTATATATTTTATGAATAATTATGTATATGTGATTTTTGCTTAGATAGCCGGTTATGATATTGAGAGACTGGATATTAAAAAGAGTAAATAGGCGTGAGTGCCTTTAATATCGGCCTCAATTAGAGAATCGTCCATGATGGAAGTGGATTAAATTGATGACTATATTGACCCTATATACTACACATGCCTCTAAGCCTAGATGTGTAAGAGTTTGTCAGTATGCATTGGGAGTAGTATGTTTTAGGCAAGTTGGCTATATGTGGAGAATAAAGAAAATTGTCTAAATAGATGTTTTTATTTTTTGTAGATAAGAATAACATAGATTGTTGACTGTTTTAAAACCAAATTATTATTTTTTTCTTTTACAGAAACAATTTTATTTGTTTTATCAGATAATAATACAGTGTTTCAGAATTTCATTTTGAAGTTTTATACCATTTCATACACAATAGAAGATATTAATATACAAATTATTTGTTCTTCTTCACATGTTACCAATCCAAACCAATGTTATTGGTTTCATCGCTTACCAATCCACAAGTAATTTTTACTTTGCATATCTCTCGTAAAAATATTATTTTCTATATAATATTTCATACTATAATCGCTATTGTCGACTATTAATGTTTTATGTATCAATTAAAACTATTGTAGATGCTAACAGATTTGTTAGCAATTAACAAATACATGTACCAGAGGTGTTAGTTGTTAATAAATTTTGTAGGTGTTAACAGAGGTGTTAGCCGTTAATAAATACATTCACCAAAGGTGTTAACAGAGGTTTAAACTGTTAACAAATATTGCAAATGTTTGATTAATGGTTTGTTAGCGTGTACATGGTATACTTAGTTAACAAGCTGGCAAAAGAATTGATACAAAGATTTGTGAGTTTATACGGTGTTTGTTAACTGGCTTATCAATGTGTATTACTATTTTAACGTATTACATGTTTTGATATATTATTGTATCAAGTATCATATAAGAGAGCATATGCTAAACAAAATATCAACCATTCAACAAACTATTTATCAAATAATGTCTATCTTAACCAAACATGTATCAGTTAACAAATAAGTTAACCGCTACCAATTAATCTAACACTAATATCAAATTTATAACAAATTGTAGATTTCAGAGATGTTGAGATCTTGCAATCAATTGTAATCTATGTTTTCAATCATATCAAGTGCTAAATTATACTGTTATTTTATCTATTAAAATATTTTATATTATATTTTTTAAAATATTATTATTTGATAATATTTTTAGCATTTAAAAAATCTAGCAAACATGGGACAAAATTGAAGTAGATATAGGACTTCTGTGCAATAGGACTTTGGAGAAAAATGTGTCAGTTGGAGAAAGAAATTTTCGTCCAATGCTGAACAAAAATGTATGTCTTCACCTCCAATTGTCACTCAAAGGGTAAGTGAGTAATAAGAGCCTTCGATTTGAGGCAGATGGCTAATTGGCTCTATTAAAAAATAAAGTTGTTGTGGTTGACTAAATAGTTTAATAAGATAGTTTTTGATTCTTTGAATATGTCAATATTTTATTTTTATTTTGAGTATAAGTTTTTATGCTATCAATTATCATGTATGTTTATACAGATTTTTAAGGTTGTTTTGTATTGCAGCGCATGCTCAAATTTTGTAATTATTTATTTTAATTTTAAGGTAAATTGTCAAAACACCACATTCCTACTATCATTTTCTATGTTTATCTTAATTAATTTACCTTATTTTAAGAGGAAAAAGACACTTATAACCCTAGGGTTAATTAATCTAAGACTTAGGATTTAAAGTTGAGGGATGAAGTAAAGTTTTAGAATGTGAAGGTTGAAGTTTTAATTCATCTAAAACTTTTTTGCCTCTTAGAAAAGAAGGTATTTGGGAAAATATCTTTATAGTGAAGGTAAAGATGAATAATGGTACCAATAATGTGGTAAAATTGAAAATTCCCCTAATTATAAAGTGCAAGAGACAATGTTGTGATGCATTTTATTTTTTATGAGTGTATTGGTACTTTTGTAATGGTAATATGTATGATATTTTTTAATTGTTTCATCTATTAGATCTAGTTAAGTTTAAAAAGTGTTATGATGATTATATGTTAATCTTTAGTTGTGTTTTCATTATTTTAAATTAATTTATTTAAAACTATGTTTGATAACCATATAACAAAGAAAGTATTCATGATATTTTATTTTATTTTATTTTTGTTTTCTGGAGTTTGATGAAACATGAATAACTAATATCGTGAATGGATATTATTTATTTTCTCTTTTGACTTTTTCCTATTTATTTTTGAATTATATATATATATATGATTTAACTAAATTATTTTTTATTTTATAACATCTTATTTTATTTCTCCAACTGGTTTTTGTAAGATAAATTTTGATTACTTATTAATCATTGTTGTGTTTTTATCGTTTCTTGTTGTCTATATCAATTTGTCAAAATTTGAGTATAAAAAAAAAGAAAGAGAAATCAAATCGGATGATATTAACTTTTTATTTCCCTCAAATTGATGAAATGTCAAAAAAAAAAACCAATGTTTTAGATAGATTTTTTCTCTTTTTCTCTTTTTAATAGATTTCTCCATTTATTCTTGAAAAATTTTATAATATATTATTTAATTGTTCCTAAAGTATTATATATTGAGTAAACAATTTTGCTTAGCTAAAATTATATTATGTTTATTTACTAAACTTGTATATTTCTTTATTAAGTTACTTTGTAAAAGTAATTTTAAAATATTATTTTGATTATGTATTAATTATGGTTTGTGATTTCTATATAATTTTCTTGTCTAATCTAAAATTTAATGGTCAAAAATAAAGATTTAGGATTCATTTTCTTTTATTTTTCTTCGTCCGAGTTTGATGAAATGTAAATCATTAGTCTCTATTTATGTGAGTTTTTTTTTTCAAAACTTGCATTAGTTTTAAATTATAATATATATTTCACTATTTCATTATTTATTAAAAATGTTGATTTGGATCTATAAATTATAAAAAAAATTGTTAATAAATTTAGTTTAAATGATAAGAAGATAATAATTAAGGAATGTTCATTTGTACTCGTTTATGTGTCAAGTTTGTAGATAATCGCTTAATTAGGTAACTTAAGGAAAAGAGAGAAAACTCTATCCTATATATATATATATATATATATATATATATATATATATATATATATTATTTTAAATTACACTATTTAATTGTTACTAAATTACTATATATTGTCTAAAACTTCAATAAGCTAAAACTTTATTATGTATTTTTACTAAATTTTTATTTTGTTTATTTTTATATCAAGTTAGCTTATGTATTTTTTTATTCTTTTATCACCTTTCTAGTCTAATCTTAAATTTTAGTGGTAAAAAAATAGAATGGGGATTCATCTTAATTTTATTTTCGTTTGTATGAGTTTAATGAAGCATAAATAGACTTCAATCCTTTTTGTTGTTATGAAGTTTCTCTACTTATTTTCAAAATTTTATGTATTTATAGATTATAATATATATTTGACTATTATTTTTCTCTCCTTTTTGTTGTTATTGAGTTTTCTCTGTTTTTATTTTTATAATCTAATATATATTTTTATTAAATTATTATTTATTAATAGAAAGATTGATGCTAAATTTTGGTTGGATTTATGGATTATTGAAAGTTCTGATATTAAAATTAGTTTAAATAATAAAAAGATGAGAATTTAAAACTATTCATTAATATTTAAAAATTTATATTTATGTCAAAATTTATAGATAACTATTTTATGAGGTGGGTTAAGGAGATGTGAAAAACTTCAATTTATAGATATATAGAGTAGGATGAAGCGCGGGGTGTTGTGTATGTTGGAAATTATTAGCTCCGATGCATATCCTTTATTATAAGTATTATTGTATATAAGTATGTTGTTTGTGTGAGAGATAAAGTCACATTGGAGAGACGAAAATGTTGAACTTATTCTTATTACTTTGAGTTCATAAACTCCTTATTTATAGGAGATGAAACAATACACACACAATGACATGTGTACTAGTAATAATGAAAAACACAATATTAGTCATAAAACAAGTGTCTTCATGAGATGGATGATCATTATCTAATAAGTGAGGAGGATCACCATTGCTCGGACATGTGTCTTTTGATGACTAATCACTATTTCTAACACTCCCCTTGATTAGTCATCTTCTACTACGTACTGTCTCATTAAAAACCTAGTCATGGAAAAACTCAAGGGGATAAAAACCATAACGAGGAAAAAAGAGTACAGTGACGTATTTTCCCCCTGAGAATGATGGACATTACTTTTTTTTTATCATAGGTCACGCATATGCCGCATTCCAACACTGTAAACGTGTTTTTGGAAATTTTGTAGTGGGGAGAACCTTTATGAACAAGTCAACCGGATTGTCGCCTGGTCGTACATACTCGATGTCTATTTCTTGATTTTTCTTGACCTCCGTATCTACGAGAAAAAATTTGGGCGTATACTTTGTTCTGTCACTCTTAATATAGCCTTCTTTGAGTTAAGCGACACACGACATTCTTGACATGCTTCGAAGAAGTCGAAACCAATGATTGTTTCTTGAAACGCCATGCAGTTGCGGTTTCACCAAATGTAAAACCATATTCGATTTGTGTTCGACTTTATAAATAGCATGTATCTGAAAAACCATACCAAACTCCGGGTTTCTAGGATAAACCAATCCTAAATCAATAGGTACCTTGGAGAGAACGGATATGTTCCCGATGCCGTTCTAATTTCCTTGAACGAGTATTTGCAACTTTCAATTCTTTTTGATTCGTAGGGGTATTAAGGTGTAACAACGACTATGTACACCATGTAATCTCTTTAGGAATTTCTCTAATTCCTCCTGCTGATGCTGGAAATTCATCCTTATTAAAACGGCAATCGGCAAACCATGTCGTAAACATATCACCAGTTACCAATTCAAGATACAGTATATACAATTTGTTATAATTCTTCCAGAGTTTTATCGTTCCCGAGAACATCATTAATTTTCTAGGGAATACTAAATATCAAGATGCAACTCAAGTCGTTTATGTCCTGCCAGACATATCAATATACTGCATCTATTATAAATTTTCTCATGTGATCTTGGAACAAGCCATTTTTCATACCTCAAGGTCATCTTTCTATTTCGTTCTCTGGAGAAATATATACCTTGGACTTTTGGTCCAAATATTTCTCGTTTTTCTAACGAGCTTTATATCAAATTGATTGCCTCATTCACTCTTTGGCTAATCAATTCACTTTACCCTCATACATAGAGGTAGATTCAGGATCCTCATTTATATAACGTTCTTTCTTATTTATTTATTGTCGACAATCTATTTTCTCTTTGGTTCCATATTTTTACTCGTACTGATATGGTTAATCGAGATCTTTTTATCATCATCTTTATCATCATTGATGATTTACTCAGGTACATGATTACACATTAACCATATCAACGATCTCATCATGAGATTCATCCTCTATTTATATATTTGCTCCTTCTAGAGGATTCTTTGGAACCAAATGGTCTATCACGTCTCTACCGTGCCATAAACTTATATATCGTCCTTTTGGGACACATTTTCTCATTGGAGCATTTTCAGGTTGAATATGACATTCATTATTCATCAAAATGTCTGGCAGTCATTTTATAAATGGATTATCATACATAACTTTTATGTAATCCGTTTCTCATATCTCATTCCATCAACTGCTTATATGCTTCTCCCAATCTTGCGAGCATATCTTTAATTATTCCATATACTTTATCCCTTTTGGATTGTATATGACTCAGTTACATGCACAACTGCATTACACCCGATCATGGAGATCATCTTACTTAAATTTACTTTAAGAAATTCTTTTTCGAGTGAGAACAAAAATTTCTCAAAGTTTCACTTACTAAGATTCTTCAATTTCCCCCTCGAGATGATGACACTCCATGTCAAAAATCTCGTATTGAATTCCACTCTAAAACCAATAACACATTCAGTATTCCCATTTTGGGAGGAATTATGTTTCAAATCTTTTAGAGTAAGATCATGGTTTTGGGTCAGTTTAAAGAAATCACATTCAATGAACTTTTTTGATGATTCATTTCTCATGATGGTTTCTTTTATTTTCTTTAAGACATGTTATCTGCAAAAAACTTTTGGTTTTTCAAATTTCACAATAATGTCAATAACATTATTTCACTAGATGGCCATATATCAGTAAACTTCAGGTTTACCACCATTTATATGTTTGCCATCTTTTTCTTGAGCATGTCTTTTCATCATAAGTTCTTCTAGAGCTTTAATCCATGTACAATGAAGTATTTCCAAATATATATCTCCATCCTAGATCTT
Source organism: Moricandia arvensis (assembly GCA_905132765.1). Taxonomy (NCBI): domain Eukaryota; kingdom Viridiplantae; phylum Streptophyta; class Magnoliopsida; order Brassicales; family Brassicaceae; genus Moricandia; species Moricandia arvensis. Next base: position 14,311 of record CAJHQP010004108.1, read on the forward strand.
AAAATCTCTTACATGATCCGAGAAGACAGAGTCTTCCATATTGATCAATTTTTTTGTTCAAGGTTTGAGGAGACAAAGTCTACCATATTAACCTTTTCTTTTTATTCAAGGTCCGAGGAGACAAAGTCTACCATTTTGACTTTTTCTTTTTATTCACGAAGGCAAAGCCTACCACGTGTTTCTCTGATCGTGAAAGCATAGCCTTTCTTAACAGTCGGAGAAGACAACGCCTATCATCCCGAAAAATAAACGGAGAAGGCCTAGCCTCTCACTCCGGAACAAGAATAAAATTAAAATAATTAAAATTATTGAAAGACATAAATTAAACATTACCTCGCTAGTATAACCTCAGTTGGTTAGAGCGTCGTGCTGATAACGTGTTGTAAATAATATATTGTGAGTGAGATATTTTCTGTATATATATTATATTATGTATTCTTTGTTTGGGTTGGTAAGTGGACATGAGAGAGAGAGAGACAAGAAAGTGATGTTGATTGATTTTCTCTTATTACATGTTCATCTCTTTTCAAAGAGGAGTGGCTATTTATAGTGATGGAGAGAAACAACACTTAGGGTAAAGAGATAATAATGATGCTTAAAATCAGGACAAGTAGTTGTCCATGTGTCACAAGGTGGGTGATCATTATCTTCAACACTCCCCCTTGATCACCTATCTGGTAGTGCAAAGATTATTAAGGGCTCTTGTAGAGTCAACTTTTCAATGCCACATAGCTCAGAGGCATATTTTTTATTATAAGTATTATTGTATATAAGTATGTTGTTTGTGTGAGAGATAAAGTCACATTGGAGAGAGGAAAATGTTGAACTTATTCTTATTACTTTGAGTTCATAAACTCCCTATTTATAGGAGATGAAACAATACACACACAATGACATGTGTACTAGTGATAATGACAAACACAATATTAGTCATGAAACAAATGTTTTCATGAGATGGATGATCATTATCTAATAAGTGAGGAGGATCACCATTGCTAGGACATGTGTCTTTTGATGACTAATCACTATTTCTAACAGTTTAGATGTTGTTTGATTGTTTGATTTTTGTGTTCCAATATGATGATTTATTTTAACTGCTGGGACACACTTACTGTTAGTGGGCTAAACATTCATATAGTCTAATTTTGACAATTTTTAAAACCAGCAACGAAGCCCATATTTGAGGATTGTACATACTGATAGTGATGTTTAAATCGTAAGGTAACAGACTGACGTGTGTAGATGAGAATGGTTTAGTATAGATAAACACTAGGGGAGATCCGCGCTTCGCGCGTAGTTGGAGGTTTTATCTGAGATTATATAGTTGTCTTCATGTTTGTGTATGACATTTTTTATGTATGATCAGCTTGAAGTTGTGGTATTTTTCAAGGTTCGTTTTCTAGATTGAGTGCCTATGTATTTGCTTTTATTGAATGTAAGAGTGTGTGTGTGTGCAATGTTTTTCCGATGTCGTCCAAAATTGGAAACAAAGTTACAAACTATTGATTATAGATAGTTAAAAAAAACTATTAGGTGATGATTGTTTCCACAATTTTTGGTTTTTAGGTTTTAGTATTTGGCTTTTGATTTTTAAATTTTAGATTTTAGTTTTCAGATTTTGGATTTTAGTTTTGCAGTAGATTTTTGTTTTTTAAAAAAACTTGAATGGTAACTTTAGATTTTGGTTTTTAGTTTTTTATACTTTATTCTAAAACTAATAAAATAAAACATGTTATTAATAATAGAAATCATTATTCTGAGATAAATAAAAAAATACTAAAACGAACATTAAATTTTTTTATAAATAATAACATAGATGTACACATACTATTTTGTAATATTTAACTTTAAATATTTAAAATTATTTTATTGATTGATTTAAATTTTTAATAAAAATTATTTGGTTATTTTGTATAAAAGTAAAATAGATTATATGAATCCAAAAAGTCTAAAGTCATGTTACGTGGTGATAGACTGGAACTATATTGTTGAAACTAAGTTCCAAAATTACGCACATATATACATAATATATATATATGTGTGTGTGTGTGTGTGTGTGTCTGTCTGTGATTGTGAATATTACATAGTACTGCCATACGGGGTAAGCACCAAGTAGAATATGTATTTGCTTTATTTTTGATATTTTGAACATTATTTCTTATATTAATCTTTATTAAATAAGAGTATTTATACTTTATAAAAAATACAAAATCATCGTTAAGCCCTGAAACTAGAAAAACTTGGATTCTGGTTTTTGCTTAGAAATATGTAGTTATTCTAAAAACTAGTTTCCTTAAATTTTAGAAAATCTAAAACTCAAAAATCATGATTGGATCAAAAATGGTTTTTGCAAAATCAAAAACCAAAAACTAGTTTAAAAACTACAAACAATCATCCTCTATGGAAACAGATCACCGAGAGTATGAGGACCGTGTGTGGGTTGCGTTTGTTATAGGCTGAATTCGTAATTACATATTTGGTGTATATTAGTTTTAGTTTATTTATTGTGATACTGATAGTGGAAACACATCTCAAAGAGCATGAGTGAACATACTGTGCTTAAATTATGAAAACAGACTGTGTCATTTATTTGTAATAATAGTATGTGTGTTCAATTTGTTGCGGTGGCATGTTATTGTTGCTCTTGTAGCTCTATAGTTTGTCCAGTAACATTGTTTTTGTTTTTCTTCCGGATATCCAAGTATTTGACCGACCTCAGACTCTCTATGTAACATTATTCTATCGTATAGGTAAATGGCCCCACATCGTTATTTTTTGCTGTGAAAATATTGAGGCTCTCAAAAGTTTCTACCAAGTTCTCTGATTTAGTTGAGAGCATGAGTTGATAAACGTAGATGTTCACGGATTTTCAAGATGTTGCAATCCAATGCATCGAATTGTGCCTATTCTTGTATGCTTAAGACGCAAGGAACCCCGTCTACACAGAAAATGTATTCACCGCGGAGAGAATGTCCCAGTTTTTTTGCTCTGCTTTCCTTATTATTTGGTCGTATGTTAAGATATCAGATCTGTCAGTGGTATCTGAATGAGAAGGATAGATGGTTGGACTCTTAATTCAGATAGCTTGTCACGAACGCGATCTTCGGTAGATAAGTATATTGTATTTACCCCTGTTTTAAAACTCTCTGCCAAGACCAATTATTCTCCTTCGTATTTCGTATTCGTTAGGCGGTGGTCATCTGATTAATTTTCCCTCCATTCCGGTTTTCTTAAACATTTTACTCTTTAACTTATTGAATTAGAATTAACCTGTAAAATTAAATAAAAACTTAATAAAATCATTAAAATTGTATTAATTAATTACATTGGAACGTAAAAATAAGTTAAAAACTCTAAATATCAAAGTTATAAATTTATTATATATTTAAAATTAAATTAGATTATAAAATATCAAAATAATCTGAAAACTAGTCATCTACTAATCAATGTTTAATTTCCGATTGTCTAATTAAGCGCTAGGTCCAGTCTCGCCGTCCAACGAATTTTTGAACCTTTGGTATTTACTACAGTTCAATATGAGAAATTAAAGTATCCCACATCACATGATCATACAACAGTAACAAATGTGTGGTTTTCTTGTCCCTCAGCAAGTTTTATTGATATATGTTATTACTAGTGGGGGATTTTGATTTAGAGCCTCGAGGGCATACGTCCTACGACCACTAAATTTTATTCGGTGACGTACGAAGCAGTATCTGACGCCGAGAAAGCAGTTGCAGCTGCCATGTCCTCTGTTGTTCCCAGCCTAATGCAGAGTTTTCTCCTCAGTGCTCTTCTCTGTGAAATGCAAACACAACAACAATCATAGATCAGAAGAAAAAACTTTACATTAGTTGTTAACAAAGTCATGACCGTTTTTATATATATGCCATGTTTTCCACCAGTATTATTACCATACATGTAACGATCCGCCCCCCGTTGTCCCACCGGGTTTGAAACGAATGTTATGGACACGAGTCTACTCATTTAGACCTACTGGCATGTCTCGTAACTGGTCCTATAAGTCATCAGAAGCACAATCTTCATTCTAGTTCAATACTTCCTTTATTCCTTACTAAATGTCTTACAATTAACTTAACTTCACTTGAAACCAAATGTAGCAAGTCTATTAACAGTTCTTCATAAACACTAGAAAAACCTAAATCTAACGAGTGAATTACTCATACATGATTATAGAAAACATAATCAAAGGCTGAATAATTTGCATTAAGATTAGAGATAGAAATACTAGAGTTGCATATCGATCTTTGAAGGAGTTCTGGTCTTTCTCTCCAAAGCTCTCTAAAAGTAAAATAAGTGTAGAGAACAATGGTTTAAGAAAACATAATATAGGTTTAAAATTCGGCCATGGACTTCTTTTGCAAATATTAGAAACTCCTGGGCATTTTTTGCAATTTCTTCAAACATTATTAAACTCGCGTTGGTTGATTGTACAAGATGGGTGTCGACCGACACCAAAGGTAGCTGCAATCGGAACCATCTCCAACAATCGACTCCAACTTGCAGTTTTCAGTATCACTTCTTTCAAATCTCCAAATGGCTCCATAATCTCCAAAATGCTTCAATTGGTACATGAACCTGTAAAACCTTTAAAAACGACTTGAAACATATAATATACTCTAAAACTAAACTTATACCATGGCCAAAAACGGTAGAAACCATGTTATATCAACTCCTTCAGACTTATCCTTTGTTTGCATCAAGAAAAACATAATCTAAACATGTGGAAGTAGTTTGAAAATGTATGAACTCACATATTCTTTAGAACCATCACATTCACCGTTACTTGTAGAACGCCATATCAAATTGTACTAAACTTAGAAAGTTCTCAAAGTAATAGACCTCAGGTTAGCAACCAAACCATTTCAGCCCATATCTCATAAGAGATATCCAAACCCACCACCACTGACCTCATTTAAGATCTAAAAGTGCATTCTCATCTTGGGAGTCTCGATCAAAGGACATATGGAATCTTACCCATTCAGGTTAATGATCACATAGACATGTCTTACTCTGGTCCATTTTCTCCTCTCTTTTATCACTTATCTGAATTAGGTTTCTCCTTTTTTTCTTTTTTTCTCATGCTCTGCAAAGTGTCCGCAAATAATGGGATCACAAAAAATGTTTCTACTCCTCGCTTTCAGCTTTATGTGATCAATCCATTGCAGTAAACAATTGGAGTCATAGGAAATTTTTCTACCCTCTATTACTCATGTAATCATCTCTTCATGTTTTAGATGCTCTAGGGAAGAGAGAATGGAATTATACTCACACAGACGTGCCTTTTAGACCTAAACGAGAAATCCAATCCAGTGTATACCAAGCCCCAAGACAAGAAAAATTGAGTAGATTATGTTATAAGCCGATTTTAGATCCTTCAGACACTCTCACAAGCATGAATGTTATTGGCAGATCAATCCACTTTGGATTTTCCATGTTGTACAACCTGCAATAATTAACTCAAAGAATGATGTTAGGTAATTAATCCCAAGAAAAGCTCATAGTTCCATATTGACTTTATTTTGACTCAATAAAAATGACTCAACTGACACTCAAAACAAAACACAATATCAACAACTACCTCCCCGAGACTAAAATAGCATTATCCCAAGTGATATCAAGTCATAGATTGGCAAAAGAAACAAATAAGTCGTATAAAAACTAAGGAAATAGAGTAAGCACCTGATTGGTGGGTGAAGTGGTGACCGACACTTGGTACTATCGATCGATATTGATTAAGTGGGAGGGTGTTGACCGAAACCAAGATGGTGTCGACTGACACTGGGTACTCTACGACACATACTTTATTGAATGAAAATCGAAAATTTACATATTAGTGGGTTGCCTCCCACTTAGCGCTTGTTTACAAGCAACAGCTCGACTTGTGGAGCTCAGATTACATCTTGTTGAGAGTGGGAACTTTCTCCAAAATGATTTCCAATGTCTTCTCTCTTCAGCTCGAATATGCTGTCAATGAAACCTCCTCTAACCTTAGCAAATGGCTTTGATCCACCCATGTTACGCAGTTTCTACTCAATGCTACCACCTAGACAAGTCTGATAAATAAAAGTTAAGGTAAAATTCCTTCCTGCCGGTTACCTTTACCCCCAGACATATGTGACTCTGTCTCACTTAAATATACTTGTGAGAACAACTGCACGCTCATGATCTTCAGAAATCACATTGCGGGCTCATGATCTTCAGAAATCCCAATATAGCTACCAGTCTTTATTTACGGATTGTTAACTACACCACATAAAGTCTGCTAGAGAAGTCTTGAAATGCCAACTTGATTTTATAAGGTGTTGTGAGTAACCCCTTATCTCTCTGGAAGGTCTTTAGGAAAGATGTTGACACAGGCTCATGTATGACATAGGACATCTTGGAATTCAACTCTCGAGATAGTGCATGGAATTACAAACTTCCCATGGTCTGACAACTTCTTCAGTTACGTGACCTTCTTAGGTACACTCATGAACTCATCAAACAAGGTATCAACCTCTGCCATGGTTTCTCTGGTATCCATGTACGATGGACTTATTCGATATCTATAATAGGCTTCTTCAGGAACCCTCTTCATTCGCTTGCGAAAACCTGCCAGTTGCTCTACATTGATAGACCTTCTCAGAAGTCTACGCATGTATTGCTTTCTAGACTTAACCCTCTTCGTAATTGGAATCGGTTTGATTCTAAAAACTGTTGATTATGTATCTGAGTGTCGACCAACACTAGATGAGTGTCAACCATCACTTGCCCATTGTGAAGCCTCTGTGTTCAATCTTGATGGTTGTCGATGGACATAAGGAGGGTGTCGATCGACAATTGCCTTTAGTGTCATTTGGTGTTGAGAGTGCAGTTCCTAGTCTATTTTTCTCAAACAAAACTCAAAGTTACGTAGACATGGGTGGGTGTTGACGACAGTGGGGGTGGGTGTCAATTGAAACCTTGGTTGATTTACCAAGATCAGCTTAATTCTCCAAGTTTTGCTCCTAATTTTCGTCCCATTCTTCACTTCCTAATAGGATAGAACTGACAAAGTGCTTGTGGGCGGTGTTTGGCGTTCCATGGAGCAATTTCTATTGCCTATTCAAAGTTTCAGCATTTTGAGCAACCTAAAGATCTAACTTTTTCACATGGGTGTTAAATGTCTTGAACTTCCCATTCAGTTCATTGTACATTGCATCCATATTTTTGTTGAAATCACTCCTTGTTTCTGCTGATTGTTCATGATCTGTTCCAGCATGCCTTTCATCCTACTCGCCTGAGTTACTGAAAGAGGATTCTAGTAAGTAGAAAAACCAAAATTCATATTGTAGTTGCTGCTGTTCCAAGAGAACTTATGGTACTGTGAGTAATTAAAAAAAAAATTGATTGCTTTTGATGCAACTTTTCTGCTTATTTCCAGTAAAGTTCTTGTTCTTCTGCTGAATACCAAACCTCTGATCCTGAAAACCAATGGCATAGAGTAAGTTCACGTCCTCTTCAAAAACTTCTTCACTTGGTTCAAAAGTCTCAACTTCTACATCAAACTGAACATGCTTCTTGACAACAAGGAGATTGTGAACTTTGTCCAATTTTCCTTTTACTTTAGAGATCTCGCGACTATCCACCCCAGCAGACTTCATTATGTTCATATATGCATTCTTGGTGTTATTGCTAGACACCAAATTTTAATCAATTTCATCACTTTTTGGGCTTCTAGTTTTGAAGTTTCCTTCACTTGCAACATCCAAGGCCATCTGATATCTCCAACCAACACCACTAAATAAAATACCCATAAGATGTACCTCGTTGAAATCGTGATGTAGACAGTCTCTTTGACATGATCTAAATCTGACCCAACAGTTCTTAAATGCCTCAGTGGGTCCCTTTAAAAATAGGGAGATCTTGTTTCTTAAATCTTTAGCCTTTCCATCATCAAAGTTGTTCAAAAAAGGCATTCTTGGTTGCATTTCAAGCAGTAAGAGAGCCTTGTTTCATTTTCTTCAGCTAGAAGGCTGCATCTCCAGAAATATAGTACTAGAAGAGCGTACAAAAAGATAGTCTTCATAGATTCAATTTTCTTTGATGCTTGATAATAGATCCTCGAACCTCTCACGATGGTCCATATGCTGCTCATGAGAAAGACAATGAAAGACATGCTGGCCCACAAGAGAGAAGTAGGCGGGTTTCAGCTCAAATTCATGTCACTGAAATGTTAGAGGTCGAATCGCAAACCTATTAACATATAACTAATCAGACCTATTGTAGTCTCCCAGTGTTATCTGTCGAAAAACTCTAGCATTCCCAACAACTCCAACATTCTCAGCATTCTTAGCAATAGCAACAAGCTTAGCTGGGATTATATTTCCAACTAATCAAGTCTCTGGCTAGCTGCATTATAAGAAAGGCCATATTGGTCTCATTGAACCCCTTGTGCATCAGCAACTAGCACACTCGGATTAAACATCTATACAGTTTGAGTGGGTGTAGATCGATGTTTGAAGAGTGGTGATCGATGCTTCTGCTCGATAGGTGTCATTTGATGCATCACTCGTGTCATTTGACACTGAACTTTTTCTTTTATGGTTCGTTTGTTCTAACTGAGCTAGATCATGGTTGGACATATCCAAAAGCTCTTTTACTTTCTTGTTTTTGGCACTCCAATGCATGTACCTGAAACACAAGAAAGGAAAGATACTAAACTTAAAAGGAAAGTTTAGACGAAATCCTACACTAGTCTAATTGTGATTAGAGTCTCCGGCAATAGCGCCAAAATTTGATATGCTCAAATTTACCCTTTGAGCTACATTAATATTTCAAATGTGCAGTACAATTATTAGGGATCGAATCCATAGAGACTCTTTATTTCATACAATAGATTATCAGCTTCAGGAAAAGCTAGATCAAAACTAGAAAGTAGTAAAGAAAGAAATAAATCAAATGGTTGTAAGACAGATGGAAAAAGCGTCTGATCCAGAGAAATCATACATGCAATTCAAAAACGCAATCAATAGATGTTACAGGTTTATTAAGAACGAAAATAGAGCTCTAATCACAAAGATAAAGTTAAGCAAGCTTTCAATGTCTAGATTCTAGAATTCTAGTTCTCTCGGCCAATTCATAAACTAAGACACGTGTCAATTTCAGATTCAGTTTGTTCACTAAATTCCTAGACCAAACCTCTTTGGAATAAATCCTTGGCTAATGAAGGATCTAATTCAAGTAATCAATAACATTGTTGTGTCTATAAACTATCATAGGATCTAGTTTCTAATTAATTACTCTAGAAACTACCATTAGTTACCTAAATGAGAAGAGGATGTGTGAAAAACTCCAACCCGAAAATGTTTAAAAACACATTGAAAATTTTAAGTAAGATCTAACCAATTTTTTAAAAGAAAGAATGCAAAGAAATACTGTAATTTTAATAATAAAACTCAAGACTAAATGCTTAAAATCCGTGTGTTACAATAAGACAGTTTGATCAGACTTCCCAAAACATTACCCAAGTTCAAACACTTCGGTGCATACAACAAAACCTTACATGCACACAAAAGGAGACATGAGCATACAAAGATACTCATTTAGGATGCTCAAAACCACCCACATGCAACCCGTAATATTCTAACATTCACAATGAATTATGTTCTAGCAACCCAACTGTGACAAACCGCTCCGTGGGACCCTATATCACAGCCCTGCAGGGCACCGACCCTAACGCTCACCATGGGAGGAAACGCCTCCACGTCTTCCGGTAGGTTATTGGTGCGCTTGTGTTACTCGAACCCAAGATCTCACCATTTAACAACTCTCCCACGGGACAAGCTGTCACCAATTGAAATGCAAAAAATGTAATACATGTATTTTTCAAAATAATAAAATAAATAATAATCTCTAAAATCTCTATTTTATTAATTTTCAAAAATCGTCTACAAACACCATAACTCCAAATAATACGTATAAATATCGATAAAACCATAAATCCAGAGTCTAAAAAAGGAAGAAAATAGAAACGCCCAAAAGCACAGATCTGAAATGAATCACTCCTACTCGCCAGTCTCACCTGAAAGGGAAAAGAAAGAGGGGTGAGTAATAGGGGAGTCCCTCAGTGAGGTATGGATTTCTAAACACACAAACATCCGACTCAGTAAATAGCACTACGACCATGGGGAAGCCTAGCTTTACCATGAACAAACATTGTGCCTAATGCACCACACGAAACGACCAGTGCGCTGATAGTACATGGCTAATCTCTGCACCCTGCATTTTCCTCATTAGGATATATATATATATATATATATATAAAAAACTCTATGCGCCATTAGTACAAGAGTCCATCCTCGTACCCCACAATCTCCTATGCACCGCTAGTACAAACGTCTTTGTACCCCGCAATCTCCACACAATACGCCGCTAGCATAGACGTCTATATGCCCCGCAATCTCATACAATGCACTGTTAACATAGACGTCTTTATGCCCTGCAATCTCCATAATGCGCCGTTAGCACAAATTTTTTTTTGTGCCCCGAAATCTCATAACAATAGACTTATAATGCAATCCACTCAACCGTTGAATCCTCTAACATCCTATATAAGGTTTAACAAGCATAAAAAATAATAACAAACAAGACTCTCATGCAAACTCGATTCATACACAAAAAATGTTTCAAAACAAAACTTTCCATAATAGTAGTACTAAACTAGCATGGGATTAACGAAATAGCCCTCACCTTAGCCACTGGTTGGAATGATCAACAGAAGATGGTCAACTGAGGTTAACTGTAACATGAGAGAATCAACGGCTTGGGCTTAGAGTCTCAGGATGTAAAGTTTCCAAAAATGGAAGGTTTCCTAAAATGGAAACTTTCCTAAAAAGACAACTTTCCTAAAATGGCAACCTTTCTAAAATTGAAACGTTCCTAAAATGGCAGGTTTCCTAAACTAGAAATTCCTCTAACTAGAACTTTCCAATACTAGAAAATAGGGAGGCGATATACTTACCAGAAATCTGGCTCGAGAATTTGCCAATAAACTCGACCAAAAATCTCGCTGGAAAATTACTTTATAACTGGTCGTCGAATAATTCAACAACTTGTCACATGCAAAGCACTACTTTTACTTGATGAGAAAAAAAGAAGATGTCGAGTTTCTTACATATGGGAAGGAAAGGGAGGTAGGTTTTCTAAACTTTCAATGTGGGACAAAGTAAAAAAAGAGTTATGGGTTTTTAATTAATGACTAGAGCGAATGGGCCCCTAGATCCACGGTCGTTACACTAACATTCCATTTCATTCTAACAACCTAACATTCCATTATGTTAGCAACCTAATATTCCATTTTCATCCTTATACTTAACCATTTTCGTTGAACTAGCTATTTATCTTTACTTATACAATTTACTTATACTTGTTCTCAACCCCGAAGGTCCCGAAGCCATCATACATGGCTCAAACCCAATCATCCACGGGCCGTAACCAATTCTCGTCCTGTAGGCATCATACACGGCCAGAAGCCACTCGATCCGTCATTCACTAATACAGTCCGAAGGCACTCGGCTCCGAAGGTCCATCATGGCAAAGCCAGCATAAGGCCCAGAGTGAAATACGAACCATATATCTTTTTACGGTCCGAAGCCACTCGATCCGTCGGTCACTCATTCGGCCTGAAGCTACCGAACCCAAAGGTCCATCACGACCGAAGCCAACATACGGCCCGAATCCAAATTTGAACCATATATGTTTTTACGGCCCGAAGCTAAGTCATACTTTCCTTAATTATGTTCATTCTTTTAATCCCATACTTTTCTTATTTAACACTTATATTAGCACATTTCCTTAATTTTTTCCAACATGCCATTCATTTTAGATTAATTCCTACGTTTCCACATGAATATTTACATTCTACTTTACAATCAATTCACACAATCTACCAAGCCATGTCCTAAGAACACAAAGAACGTTTATTAATCCCTGAAGATCACTTCAAAGAACAAAGAGCAAAATTTCCATAAAAAATATCATTCATTCATATACCCTAACATAACCGGATCTAATTCGCTCTAAACTATGCTAACAAGTTGCCACGAATCACATCCTCAAATGTATTGATCTTAAAAGATCGAAGACTCTGAACCTTGCGGTGTTTTCCGGTGAGAACTTCTGCCATCTCCTTTTTTGATCCTCCCTTGGCGAACTCTCTCTCTTCGTTCTTGCTCTGACCTATAAGAAACTTTTTTGTGAAATAAATGAGTACCCAAGGTTATTTTTATAGGATTCTTGAACTTACTTACCAAACTGGCTACTTAACGCAAGTTTCCTTATTCGGCTCGATCAATGATCACCATTAATGCTTTTTCCTTTCTCTACGGTATTTTCCTTAACTAATTCCCAAAGACTCGACTTTCCTCTTGCATAATCCCACAATGATAATTATTCAAACTTTCCTTATTTAAAACATGCACTGCTCGATGGCCAAATATTCCTTTATTAACTTTGCCTTTTTGTTCTTTTCTTAGTTAGGCTCCGATCATCCCGTGATCAGCTTACCATCATTCAGCCTAGTTTGCAATTCTTCCAAGTGCTCACCAAACATCAAACACATAGTCAAAATACAACTTTTGCGTCCCAATCTTCAACGAGTACAAGTGCTGCCACACTTAGGCAAATAAACTCTTTGCAGAACAAAACCTCACACGGTCTATTTTATTCGAAATTAAAACTAATATGAGAGCGGGTCGTTAAACTCTTCCCCACTAAAAAAAAAATTCGTCCTTGAATTTAGCCTCGACCAACTGATGAACATCTAGTGACTCTGGATATGCCACACTTCTCATATCTTTCTTGCATGCACCTTTATCATTTTCTGAGTCTGTTCTTGGATTTCCTCCATCCCACCTTCCCTCTATCACTTTCATCTGAATATTTTGTCTCCCCCACTCTGATTCAACATGTGGAGCTAGACATGAATGTTCTCATACCCGATTTGATAGACCAATTTTTCCTTCTGGTTTAAATCTAAAATTGAAAAGACAATGTTGCAACGTATCCTCCAACTTTTGATAAGTGCATTCTATGCCCAGTGCTTCCCGAAATTATCCCAAAATTTGAACAAAAACTTTCATCCAGTTTGACATGCTTCTAACACAAATTTAAAGAAGTCTCACCATCTTGTTCGTTTCCAACTAAGCACACTTTTCCGCCACATTCTCACTTTAATTGAAATGTGCATACTTACTCAACTAGTCCACTATAATCATAGTGAACCCTGAAGATTTATTTGTTCCTAATCAGCTCGTTCAACATAAATCCATGGTGATCATATTCCACTTCCACTCGTGCATTGGTAACCTGCAGGTCATTGGATGACTAATGATATGATGTCATATGTTGTCAAATCAGACTTTTATCCATCCGTTCTGTAGTTTTTGTCTATGTCCCAGATCAACTATAGTATTGCATACGACCATGGAACGTCTTTGTCTTCCATGAATGTGTGGTGAGCTTATACTGATGTGATTCTTTAGAACCATCTTCGTCCACTTATTATTGATTTACCAATATCCCATTACACCATCTTCGGTTATCTTAACCAACAAAACATGATCCACAACAGTAAGTCAATTTGATCATGCGCTTCCCCACCCATAGCAACTGCTTCAAATAACAACACATTGACTCGCAAAATTTCAAGCATTACAATCAACCATTATGCTTTCTCCTCTATCAAGACACTTGTCTTCAAGCGACTGATTGCATCTACCACTTAATTAGACTTCTTTAAGTGGTGGGCTATCTCCAAATCATAGTCCATGACCATATCCATCCATCCATCCCTTTTGTCTTAGGTTCATCTCTGGTTGACCAGAAAATATAGCAAAAGCTCTTATGATATGCAACCACTGAACAATTTTCTTCATAATGATATGACCGCAACCTTTAGGAAAATACTACTACTGCCAGCTCTAAGTCATCCATCAAATGAAATTATCATGGGTTTCTTGTACTTCCACCACACTTTCGCTGCACCACTTTGGTCCAAGTCAGTAAGTCAACTTGATCAACTGTTTTCTCTCGTCATGCACTCATGTCATCTGTCAAGATATCCATTGACAACAATCTCAGTATCGCGTTCAACCCTTCTGCTTGCTCAATCAACACGACGAATATGCAATATCACATTCCTCCAAAACATTTACACACCTATGTCTGATCTTAGATGAGTCAATGCATAATAACTCCTACACGGATAATAGTATCACTAACATACTTAGTTGCCACTCTTTCTATACAAAAAACTTCCCTTGCATGGTGTCACTCCCCATACTCCATATCCTTTTGTTCAAACCAATTAATGATTCAACAAGCTTGCAGTGCCTTTTACAAACTCATGATTCTTACTCACTAATCTGACGAAGTTTCTGATATTTATCGGATTCTTCATCCACAGCCAATTTTAATGGTCGTGACCTTTCTTTATCCTTCCCAACTCTTTCTTCGGGAACCACGTTGCCCCTAAACCCCAATTCACATTTTTCTAAAACTGGATTTCCTTAAATTCCATGAAGACTTTTCACTTTCGAAGCCATTCTATCAAAATTGAAGTTCAAATCAAAAACTCTCATTGCTCAACTTTTACATTTGTGGTGGTTCTAAGAATACTTCGCGCTCGTTCTTGATCATCTACTTTGTCCTTATTTATGATGCTACTGAAATCTTGAACTCTTTCCTTGAAATACTAGCTTTACTTTTCTCTAATTCTATCCTATTTCGCCATTTCTTACAATCTAACTTAACTTTGTAATGTGCCAACAAGTCCAATTCGAGAATTTATGTGTACCATTTACCCAACATGTCTATGCTCTCCATCACACATCTCGATAATAGACACGCAACTTAAAAATCTCAATGCATGATGCATGGTCCGATCTGATCTCTTCCTCAAATACCCCTTTTTATATGTCCAGTTCTAGACGATTTCCCGACACACAAGGAATACAACACCCATAGTTGAATAAAGTATGGGTTCACCACCCCACCACTAACAATCAGAATGACTTCATCCTTACATCTAGTTTGTATACCTTTGGTGTCACGTTCTTCTAACCACACACCCATCCTTCTTTCACTTCCATCGGTGCAATGCTTCTTTAAACGAGTGTCAAACTACCACATAAAATCCAAACACTTTATAATTTCTTAAGACATTAACTTCGTTCATTTTCGGCTATATAAATCTTAACATTTCTGAAAGTCTTAGTTAGCTAAGTAGTCAACCAGTGTTCCATGTAGAAAGTTGCTCTACGTTTTTTATGATCGATTTCACTCATTCACCAAAATGGACATATCTAGATCCATCGTTCACAACTTTAAGCATATTTCCTCTTTTTAACTTGTCCAACCTGATATTTCCATCGAATACCCTTCGAGACACCTAATACTAGACATTATTTTTATCCTTAACAAAACTTAAGTTAGTTTCACTAGGTTCTTGCAAACTAGTGAACACAATTCCCCTAGTCATTTTCTGAGCAATCCAACCATAAAAAACATAACAAGATATACCTTAGAAACATCGTACAACACATCCTTCACGCGAGACATAGACCATCGATTCTTTTCCACCCTTAACCACAAATCCCATTTTTGAAAGGCGGGCATCTAGGACAGAACTGGCTGACTTACCCCGATCTGATACCAAATTGAAACACCCCAACCCGAAAATATTTGAAAACCCATTGAAAATTCTAAGTAAAGAGAGAATCAGTTTTGGAAAGGAAGAATGCGAAGAAATACCGCAACTTTATTAATAAAATTCAAAACCAAGTGCTAAAAATATGTGCAATACAATAAGACAATTTTATCAGAATTCCCAAAACATTACCCAAGTTCAAACACTTTTTCCCATGGTCTTTCTAGCCTCGCGCTCCAGTACACACAACCAAACGTTACGTGCATCACAAAGGCAGGCATGAGCACACAAATATACTCAGTGAGTATGCTCAAAACCGCCCACATGCAACGCGTAACATATCTAATATTCACAATGAATTCCGTTCTAGCAACCTAACATTCCATTATGTTCTAACAACCTAACATTCAATTTCGTTCGAGCAACCTAATATTCCATTTCATCCTTATACTTAACCATTTTCGTTGAACTAGCCATTTATCTTTACTTATGCAATTTACGCATTTCCATTGTTTGAACCATTATACTCGTTCTTGACCCCGAAGGTCCCTTACGGCCTGAAGCCAGTCATACTCGGTCTGAAGCCAATCATACACAGCATGAAGCCAATCATACACGGCCTGAAGCCAATCATACACGACCAGAAGCCAATCATACACGACTAAAGTACATGTACCGTAGCCAATTCTTGGCCCGTATCCATCATACATGGCCCAAAGCCACTCGAACCGTCGTTCACACATACGGTCCGAAGCCACTCAAACCGTCGTTCACTCATACGGCCCGAAGCCTCTCAGCCCGAAGGTCCATCACGGCCGAAGACAACATACGGACCAAAGCCAAATACGAACCATATATCCTTTTACGGTCAGAAGCCAAATCATATTTTCCTTAGTTATGTTTGTTCGTTTAATCCTGTACTTTCTTTATTTAACTCTTATCTTAACATGTTTCCTTAACTTTTTCCCTTTTAACATGCCATTTATTGTAGATCAATTCCCGTGTTTCCACATAAACATTTCCATTCTACTTTAAAATCAATTCACACAATCTATCATGTCATATCCCAAGAACATAAAGAACGTTCAACAATCCCTGAAGATCACTTCAAAGAACGAAGAACGAACTTTCCATAAAATACATCGTTCATATACCTTAGCATAATCGAAACTAATTCTCTAAAAACTATTCTAATATGTTGCTACGAATCACATCCTCACATGTATTGATCTTAAAAGATTAAAGACTCTGAACCTTGCAGCGTTTTTGGTGAGAACTTCTTCCAACTTCTTTTGTCGATCCTCCCTTGGCGAACTCTCTCTCTCTCTCTGGAACTTTGTTCTTGCTCTGACTTCTCTAGAAGACTATTTTCTTTTTTTGGTTGTGAAAGAAATGAGTACCCAAGGTTCCTTTCTATAAGATTCTTGGACTTGCTCACCAAGTCGGGTACTTAATGCATCTTTCTTTATTTAGCTCGATCAAAGATCACCATTAATTTCTTGATCCATTCTCTATGGTATTTTTCCTTAACAAATTCCTGAAGACCCCAATTCTCTTCTGCATAATCCCACAATGATAATTATCCAAATAATCTTTACTTGTAACTCGCACTGCTCGATAGCCTAACATTCCTTCATTAACTTTGTGGTTTCGTTATTTTCATTAGTTATGCCCTGATCATCATGTGTCAGCTTACCGTCATTCAGCTTAATCCGCAATTGTTCAAGTGCTCACCGAACATCCAAGATTTAGTAAAAATACAACTTATTCGTCCTAATCTTCAACAAGTACAAGTGCTGCCACACTTAGGCGAATAAGCTCTTTGCAGAAAAAAAAACCTCACACGTCTATTTTGTTCAAAATTAAAACTATTCTGGGAGCATGTATTGGTTGGGCTATAGCAACTGACTTTAGCTTTATTATCTATCTACAACCATATAAATTATCAATTATGTTTTAAATAGTTTTTAAATCAGGCCGTAGGAGCATTGTTTTCTAAAACTAAAAAATATTGATGTAGGCTTGAAGTAGGAATATCTTTCTTTTTATCATTTTCTTCTCATTTAATTTCTAACTACACTAGATACAACTGCATCAAAAAACTATACGGTAAAATTTCTACAGCTACAGTCCAACCAATCACCCTCATACTATCCTATATTAATTACTTGATATATTTTCTTTCCCTTTGCATGTAATATTTAATTGTTATTTAGTTTTATCATTAACTAAAATAGTTTGAAAGAAAAAATCATACCTTACTCATGATCAACAATTTTTGACTCCCTTTTTGGGCTAAGGTCTCTCTCTTTATTTTCAAGAGAATATTCTTGATGAGAGAAGTAGGGCTTCCGAATGGGATTTTCTCCTCTTTTGATTTCTACACAAACATAATATCTTAACTATTTGTATTTGGGTTAAGATTTAAGAGAATATTATGTTTTTATTAGAAATACTAGGGCTTCCATAAGCCGCTTTTGAAGTTTGGGTGTGGACTGAAGAACATTAACGCTCGAGTTTAACCATTGACATTCTCAATATGAATATTAATAAGGTTTCTGAATCTATGTCACTTGAAGATGATAAAGTTCCTTTTAACCTAACGGATATGCCTCAATTCAGTGCTCTGGAGAGGAATAAGATGAGTATAATGGGCAGAACTTTAAACCCTAAGAGTCAGAAGATTAGCGATCTGATTCTAGATATGCCAAGGATGTGGCAAGTGTATTACAGAGTACAAGGAATTGCTCTATCAAAAACGACCTTCCAGTTTGTGTTCAAGTATGAACATGACCTTGAAGTCATGAGGAAACAGGTGTGGACTTTTAGCGAGTGGAGCATAGTTATTGACCCATGGAAAGAGAAGCCACTGGAGGATTATCTCAATTTCCTGCTGGTGTGTGTACAGATCTGAAACATCCCTCTGAACCAATACACTGAAGGTTCTACTACAGCGTATGGGGAGTTGATCGGAAGGGTGGATGTGGTTGCTTTTGACCCAAGTAAACCTCAAAGTCATGATTATGTAAGGGTAAGAGTTTTCTTTGATGTGTAGCGACTTGTGAGGAAAGTGAAAGTTATCAATCTCCCTGGTGGAGAAGCTGATACCATTTGCTAAGACTTTGAAAGGATCCAGAAGAGATGTTATAATTGCCAGAGACTTACTCATGAAAGAGATAGATGTCCTTTCCTCATCCAGGCGTAAAAGAATCAATCTGCAGCCCAAAAACAGATAGTAATGGAAGAGAAACAAAGACATGAGCTCGTTATCGAGATGGATGATCAAATGTTTAGAGTGTTACCTGAAGAGCAAGTTGGTTTGAATAAGTAGACAGGAAGGAGGAAAATTAACCCTGAAGTCTTGAAACATATGAGAGAATATTTACTTGTTGCAGAAGGGGGTGTCAAGCGAGTGCGTGAGGAATGTGTGAGGAATTCGACCTTTGATATGAAAGATGATCTTATGGGGCATAAAATGATCTTGAGGCTAGATCCGGCTCCTGTTTTTATTTCAGATGCTAATAAGGGAAAAGGTGTGACTTTTAATTACTTTGGGAAGATATTAGAGAGTGTTGGAGTAGAGGAAGAGGCACACACAGAGAGATCGGAGATGCATGAGAGGCTAAAATTTAGTGCAAAGGATCCTCAACATGTTTCCTCCCATTGGCTCTCTTTGATTGTTGAATGGGTTTTAGCGCAGGTTATACCGATGCTAGCTCTTCCACGACTTCAAGAGGAAAGGGATGGGGTCGAAGACGTCCTCCGAAAAGAGCTCACCAGTTTTAAAACCAAACTGGCAGGGAGTGGTAGTAGTTGTGAGGAGGGTGTAAATGCTCCATCAGAGAGTGTATCTGCTAAGAGAAGGGCAGAGGAAGTGGCTGGGAATTTTTTTAAAAATTGCAACTCTAAGGTGGTCCGAAATGGGGGACTGCCGAATCAATAATGCGGATATTGAGTTGGAACTACCAGGATTAAGACTTGAAAATTCCATGTCTAAAGGAAATACGTAAAATATATTCCCCGAAGATGATTTTTCTCATGGAAACGAAACAAAAAGAGTTGGTAGTCGATGTTCAAGTGTCTTTAGGGTATGATAGAGTGTTTATGGTGGACCCTAACGGAGAGAGTGGTTGTCTGGCTATTCTGTGGAAGTAAGAAGTAATTGCGGAGGTGAAGTTTGCTGATAAAAATGTTATAGATTGTGCTATTATATATGGAGGATACAAGTTCTTGTGTGTCTTTTGTATATGGTGAACCGAGTAAGAGAGGAAAAGAGAAGGTCTTAGAACGAATGATAAGGATTGGTGTTGGTGGTAACGATTGCTGGTGCATGGTCGAAGATTTCAACGAAATTCTATATACCGAGGAGAAGATTGGTGGCCCTAAACGTAGTGATACCCCCTTCATGAAATTTGCTGATATGTTGAAAGTTTGTGAAATGGTTGAGATTTCTGGTGTGGGAGATGGTTTCACATGGGCCGGAATGAGATATCAAAAATATATTCAGTGCAAACTGGATCGATGTTTTGGGAAGAAGGAATGAAGAAGAGTTTTTCACCAAGCTTCTCAGGAGTTTATGGAGAAACTGGGGTCGGATTACTGGCCGGTGATGGTCAATTTGATTAGACAAAACAAAAGAAGAAGATGGGCTTTCCGATTTAATAAAGGGATCGTTGGAAAATGTCGGGTGGCTGAGACGATACATGGTGCGTGGAGGAGGTCTAGTGAGCAGGGAAACATGTCTTTAATGAGAAGAATTTGTGTGGTTAGACAGTCTCTACGTAAGTGAAAGCGGGAGAATAATCAGAACTCCAATGTGCTGACTTCAAGTTACGATATGATCTCGACTTGGAGACTTCCTCTAGCTCGCCTGATTTTGTGGACACCAGAGAACTGAAAAATGAGTCGTGATCTGTGGGTGTTGGTTATAGATAATAATACATTTTTCCGTGCATTTGTGAAACCTCTAGACAGCGAAACCAACTAACAAAGCATGTAGATGATGAGGGAAAATTTGTCTCTTCTAACGCCGAGATGGGGAAGATAGCTATAGGGCCTGCTTGTTTCACAATCCAGATAATCCATCTAGATGAAGATGAAAGTTTTGTTTGTTTAGACACTAAAAGTATAACTCATCTAGATGGTTCATTTGGATGACTTTTAAATTTTAGTCTTAATTCTTAAGTTCATCTAGTTCAACCAATTTAATGTTACAATGTCTATTATACCTTTTATACAATTCACAAACAATAAGCTTAAATTTAATATTATTTTGTCACACACGAAAAAATGACAAAACCGTATTTTCCACTAAAATAAAAAAACACATTTTTCGCTAAACCGCAAAACGGGTTTTCCGCCAACACAAAAAAATGTGTTTTTTCCGTCAAAACCGCAAAAACGCATTTTCCGGCCAAAATCGCAAAAACGCGTTTTCCTGCCAAAAAAGTGAAAATGTGTGTTCCCGCCAAAACCGCAAAAATGTATTTTCCTGCCAAAATCGCAAAACGCATTTTCCCGTAAAAACAGAAAAACGTGTTTTTCGCCAAAACCGCAAAAAATGTTTTTCCCCCAAAACTGTAAAACATGTTTTCCCGCCAAAACCGCAAAAAATATTTTTTCTCGCCAAAACTGCAAAACGCGTTTTTTTGCCAAACCCGCAAAAACGTGTGTTTCCGCTAAAACGCAAAAATGTGTTTTCCTGCCAAAACCGCAAAAACGCGTTGTGCAGTCAAAACTGTAAAAAATGCGTTTTCCCGCCAAAGTCGAAAAACTTGTTTCTCCGCAAAAATCGTGAATATGTATTTTTCATTAAATCACAAAATTTTATTTCCATCTAAAATCATATTTTCAAATAATTATATTTAAGTAATAAATAAAAGTTAATATAGTGAAACAAATATAAAATTATTAAATCTAAACAAGGGTATATTAATAATTTGTGTACTAAATTCATCTAGATAGAATTGAGTTTTTCCACAAAACCAAAAACGCGTTTTCCCGTCAAAACCGAAAAACACATTTTTTCCACCAAAGCCGATAAACGCGTTTTTCTGCCAAAGCCGAAAATGCGTTTTACCGTCAAAATCGAAAAATTTGTTTTTCCTGCCAAAACCAAAAAATGTGTTTTTCCGCCAAAACACATTTTACTGCCTAACCCGCAAAACATGTTTTCGCCAAAATCACAGAAACGAAAACGTCAAAATGTCAAAACGCTAATTTTAAAATAATTGCAATGTATATATTTTAGACTAAATAATAAAAATTACTACAGTTAAAATTAATATCAAACATATTATTAAATTAAAATAAAGGTATATTTGTAATTTGTTCATTACACCCATCTAGATGGAAATAGAAAAAAAAAACGAACATGAAATTCATCCAGATGGCTCATCCAGATGGTTCATCTGAATGAAGAAACGAACATCCCCTAAAATCCGGATGGATCATCTGGATAGAACATCTGGATGGAGTAGCTAGATGGAGATGACGGATGGAGAAACAAACAACCCCATAGAGTATTTTGATAAGCTGTTCAAATCGAATGGAGTTGCTGAGAAAAAAATGATTTTTAATGGATTTGAAGTGAAGGTGACAGAGAAGATGAATCATAAGCTGATTAAGGAAGTGACAGAGGAAGAAATGTGGGATGTGGTCTTTGCGATGACATCCTCGAGTGCACCAAGATGTGATGGGATGAATGGGCTATTTTTTCAACAGTGCTGGGACATCATTGGGTCTGATGTTACCAGAGAAATTGGGAAATTGTTTTCAAACTAGAGTTTTCCTGAGGAATGGAACTTCACTCAAATCTGTTTAATTCCTAAGGTAACAGATCCGACACTGATGGTGGTCTTACGGCCTATCAGTCTGTGCTCTGTCTGTCTATGCTGGAACATATTGTGTCACCAACCCAATTCGCCTTTGTTCCAGAGAGATTGATATCTGATAATATTATTATTTCTCATGAGGTGGTGCATGGTCTGAGATCACATGATAGAGTTTCTAAGGAGTATATGGCAATAAAGACTGATATGTCCAAAGCATATGCTAGGATTGACTGGAACTATCTCGAAAAGTTACTCAAGGCCTTTGGTTCCATCAGTTCTTTCAAGAGTGGATTATGTTCTGTGTGATATGTTACATACACTGTCTTAATTAATGGCAAAACTCAAGGGAAGATAAGACCGGGAAGGGGGCTGAGACAGGGTAATCCTTTGTCACATTTCCTTTTTGACTTGTGTACCGAAGGTCTCTCACACAAACTCAATGAGGTTGAGCGTAGAAGAGAGATAAATGGTATTCAATTTGCTGATAATGGGCCATCCGTACATCATCTTTTTTTTGTTGATGACTCATTGCTAATCAAAAAGGCGGTGGAGGCTGAGTGTACTGTAGTACATAAAGTCTTGAATTTGTATGAGGATATCTCTGATCAGTTAATTAATTTTAACAAGTCGGCAATTACTTTTGGAAAAAAAATTGGGGATCGCATAAGAGAAGATCAAAAAGAGATGACTGGTATTGTTTATGAAGAAGTAAATACCTATGCCTACCTGAGTGCTTTAGTGGATCAAAGGTGGAGAAGTTACATTATACCTAGGAGAAGATGAAGTCTTGGCTCCATGGCATGGCAAGTATTTGTCAGCAGGGGTAAAGAAGTTTTGCTCAAATTGATGGCAATGGCAATGCTGGTTTTCGTTTTTTCGGTATTTAAACTTCCAAATATTACATGTCAGAATCTCACTAGTGCAATGACCAGTTTTTGGTGGAATGCTCCAGAAGCAAAAAATAGTATGCATTAGGTTTCATGGGAGAGAATGTGTCTTGAAAAAAGAATGGTGGGATAGGGTTCCTAGACTTGGAGAAGTTTAATCAAGCCCTTTTGGCTAAGCAAGGATGGAGACTGATCATGAACATTGATTCTCTGTATGCAAGATTCCTACGTAGCAGGTATTACCCTAATTCTAGGATAATCTTCACAATACATGTCTGAAGAAAGTTGAAATTTTTTCCTCAGCTTTGTAATACATTCAAAAGCCAAAATCTACACAAATAAATTGTCACAGTATCAGGTTTTCGATTATAAAACAACTAAAAATATTACTAAATGTCTAACGTAATTATAAATCCAAGAAAACTGCATGCCTCATGCACTTCAACCTTCAAAAACCTCATCATATGCTTAATCGACTTAATCGACTATAGTATCGGAATCAAGTGAGAGCGATACTATAGTCGGTTCTCTCACTGGAGTACTCTTTTGACGTACTACATCTTATCTTGCGAACACATTCCCATCTGAGACCGCTTTATTCCCATCTAAGACCGTTTTTTCTAGTTCTAGTAGATTGACGCCTTCTCTTTTGGTCCTTTATTTTCTGTACAAGACATTACAAAGACAACAATCAATTACTTCAAATGCAAACCGCATAGCAACATCAAATAATCTAAACCACAAACTCATATATACATACTAAACACAAAGTAAAACACACCCGATTCAAAAAACACCAGTTATCCGAGTTCAGTACAATTTTTTTTAACATGGGTGCATGCTTCCTCATAGAATAGCGGATGGGCACACCATTCACCGTAAACTAAGCAACATCATCTTCTGGAGTACAAAGGATGCGCATGAGTAACATCCACATTCATTGGAGCTTCAGGTATTGTTCATCAGGCATGTGAAAGAAGTGTTGAAACTGAGGATGGCTTGTGAACCATCTAACATGAGTCTTAAGATTATTGATCACATCAATTATGTTGCTCACAAAGCACTTTGTTTGAATCTTGCAAGTCTTGCTCTTGAAGTAAAATTCAAGGGGCTGCAATGGTTGTCTTGTCTGCATTAAATATTTATATATATATATATATAAAGTAGTAAGAGTCGTATATTTAGTAAAATTAGTAAACTAGTAAGACCAGTAGAATAAGTAAGACTAGTATGACTTTTTCACTAACAATGATTAAAAAAATGCAAAATATATACCTTAGACATGTCTTCACTTTCGGAATCTAGTGAGAGCGATACTATAGTCGGTTCTCTCACTGGAATACTCTTTTGACGTACTGCATCTTCTCTTGCGAACGCATTCCCATCTGAGACCGTTTTTCTAGTTCTAGTAGATTGACGCCTTCTCTTTTGGTCCCAAATATCATCATCACAAAACAACATTGACCTAATTTATTTCATCATCTTTTTCCCCAATTGCAAAGCCAAAACACATTTTCCCCTTTCACTTTTCAAAGATACTTACTTTTCTCTAATTTTAATAATCCTAATTTCATAATCCGACCAAATCAAGACGGACAAGAAAACACTTACCACGATGTATGAAATTAAGAGGAAGATGAAACATGTCGGTTGGGACATCGATTTCGATGAATAATGAAGACAAAACAAAGAAAATCACATTTAAAGATTCTTTAGGTTCGCTGTCAGTTTTTCAATCGCACGAGAGAAAGAGAGAGAGAGGGAGTCAAGACTTAAAGAGAAATAGGAAACATATGGAATAGGACGTCGTCTAGAGTTTAGGTTAAAGACCTAGATTTGACCCGGTTGGATCTGGATCAGAGTTGAATAATTAGGTTGGGTCAAGATAATAACTCAATTTTATTAAGGACACAAAAGTTTTTTCGCTAGGTTTTGTATTTAAAAATAATTAAATAAAAAATGTTTTATTGGTGGAGAAAATAAGAAATTTTGAAGAGCCCATGAGGCATATGGAATTAAATGTTGTTAAACAGTATACGGCGTCGTTTTCGAAGAGAAAGGAAGCTTGACGGTCGAAGAAAAAGGAAGATATTCCGATTCCGAAGAACATATATAAATATAACAACACAGAAGAAACAAAAAAAAAACAAAAAATCAGAAAAGATGGAAGAAAACAAGACGACGGCAACGGAGATGAACGAGAACCTGATAAGCTCCTTCGTCGAGATCACATCATCATCAAGAGAAGAAGCTACTTTCTTCCTCGAAAGCCACCGTTGGGA
Source organism: Moricandia arvensis (assembly GCA_905132765.1). Lineage (NCBI taxonomy): Eukaryota > Viridiplantae > Streptophyta > Magnoliopsida > Brassicales > Brassicaceae > Moricandia > Moricandia arvensis. The sequence goes on from CAJHQP010004108.1 coordinate 40,004, forward strand.
TCTAGACGCCGCCGTCTCCACCTTCCTCGACAACGACTCTTCAGCCGCCGCCGCCAACGATCTCCCAACTGGTCCAAACCCTAGTTTACCTCCTCCTTCGATTCCCGCCGCATCTCCTCACTCTCCGGATTACTCTCCGTCTGAATCCTCTCCTTCTCGCTCACGATCTCCTTCTCCCCCCTCCCGCGACGCTCCTTACCGTCTCCGATCGAAAGCCTCCGCCTCCGAGAATCAAGGAGCTGGTAATCCATCAGGTAGCCGTAATACTAGGAGCCGTCAACAAGCTGGGAACATCCGTACGTTCGCCGATCTAAATCGTTCCCCTGCTGACGGCGCGGATAGTGAGTCTGATGAAGGGCAAGAGTACTATACTGGTGGACAGAGGAGGTAAATAGTGTGCTCATCTTTCATTATTCAGCAATGGTGTTACTATAGTGAATGATCATAAATTAAGCAATGTGGAATCTTGATGAGACTCATCTTATCCAAGAGCTGAAGATTTGTGCTATTGATTGCTTAGGAATGATCATATCTCAATTTTGTGTATAGGAGGACATGTTTTACGCTTATACTCATTGTTTGTGTTGGCTTCTCTTTAGCTAATGGAGTTCTTTGGGATTGTGCCTTGTGTTTAGTGGGATGATGGTTCAAGATCCTAAGAAAGCAAAAGATGTTGATGCACTCTTTGAGCAAGCTAGGCTGTCAGCTGTGGACAGACCTGTTGAACCATCAAGATCAGCTTCTACAAGCTTCACTGGAGCTTCTCGGATGTTGTCTGGTGAACCTGTTCCCTCTGCTCCTCAGCAGCAACAGCCAGACCAGCCTCAATTGGTTATGCACACCATCACTTTGTGGAGGAATGGTTTCACCGTTAATGATGGTCCTTTAAGGAGGTTCGAGGACCCTGAAAACGCTACCTTTATGGAGGTATTTTCCAAACCAACCTTCCCCATTCAGAGTTCTATTCAACACCATAGAACTCAAACTGACGGAGGTTTTGAAATAAGAATCCTTGTCATATATGTTATGTCTTTGCAGAGCATTGCGAGGTCAGAGTGCCCCCGTGAACTTGAACCAGTAGATAGGAAGATTCGTGTTCATGTCGATCTTGTCAGGCGTGAAGACAACTACACAGTAACTCTCATTCCCTGCTCTCATTATGATACTCTGTACGTAACGTGTCACGGATTCTTAGTCTGTATCTCTTGACTAGCAGGAACCACCAAAGCCCAAAAACTCATTCCAAGGTGTAGGAAGAACCCTGGGAGCCAGCGGATCCGGATCAGCTGCAGAACCACAAGCTCCACCCGCACAAATGAACACAGCACCAGGACCATCAGTAGGGCTAATTGTAGACCAAGCAGCACCAACTACTTCGATCCAGCTTAGATTGGCAGATGGAACACGCCTTGTATCCAGGTTCAACAACCATCACACAGTGAGAGACGTGCGTGGGTTCATTGACGCTTCAAGACCCGGTGGCTCCAGAGAGTACCAGTTATTAACCATGGGGCTCCCTCCTAAACAGTTGACAGACTTGGACCAAACTATTGAGCAAGCCGGTATAGCTAACTCGGTCGTCATTCAGAAGTTCTAGCTTTATTCAAATTTAAGACACCCATTCAGTTTATGTCGCTCTGTGCTCGTTTTTTTTGGTGTTTGAGAACCTTTATCAATGACTCAACAATTTGGTCGACGTTATGATTTGGATAATTTGAGAGAATCATCAATCCCTTTTCATTTTGTGTGTGTTTGAGAACCTTTATCAATGACTCAACTATTTGGTCAACGTTAGGATTTGGATAATTTTAGAAATCATCAAATCTCTTTTCCTTTTTATTCACTTTCTGTGCAAAGTCAATTTCTTAAGCTTCTACAATTTCGTTTCATTTCATATTCCAAAGTTTTGAGAAAAAAAATTCAATTAATTGTATTTGTTTCACTTTTTATTTGGGAATTAGAGAATCTTGGAAAATCCTACTATAATCGGAGATTGAAAGAAGGATTTATTTGCCAAATAATTGAAAAAAGTGAAATTAAATTTTGGGAGAGAGTGTAAAGAGATATGAAGAAAAAATAGGAAAGAAGGGGACGATTTTGGTTATTTTGTTAATTTTGGTTTTTTTTTCTAGTCATTAGATGCAATTTTTTTTTTTAAAAAAATTATAGACAGAATCGCATATTAGTGATCACATATTAGTGATCCAATAGTTGAGAGCGAATTTTTCTACTTTAGCAAGACTCCAGTAGCACAAAATATGAATTGGTGTTATATTAATGCAACATGGAAAAAACATGATATGTATATTGGATAAGAATTGTTTTGTAGGAAAGAAAGAGTTATCGAAATAATGATGGGTGCCATGAATATTTGTAAGAGTCTATCACATTTATATAATGAATATGAAATCTTTAATTTGAACTATCGATTACACACGAAGACTATACATATTTCAAAAACAGAATTTACAACATATTATTTTTAACTGGTGAAAATGATTTTTACACCGACAGAATGATCGTCTTTCACTAAACAAATAAAATAAAATTTTACTATGTAAAGAATTTTTTAGATCTTTGCTATCTAACATATCCCAATGCCACGAATACAAATAAAATGGTTGACAAGCTTGTTCTTATGTTGGGAATTTACTTTCTTCTTTCTTCTATGGTTTATGTTGATTTATTTTCACCAAGTTAGTTATTGGGTTAACAACGTTCTTAGGATTAGATAAATTTTCTGTTGAAAAAAAAAGGTTTGAATTAAAAAATTCAAAATGAATTGCTGACTCAACTACAGTATCGTTTTAGACTTATTTGACAGTAGAAGAGAAAAGAATAAAGCAAATAATATGAGTTTGGGACTCGTGAATTGACGAATAGACCAGTTGCTGCTTAAACTCCACACACATATACGCTTCCATAAGTCAAGGTCAAAAAGGTAAATAGACGCACCTGCCCATCTGTCGATTCTCATTTTTCTTGTTATCTTCAAAAACTTTATATTTTGTAAATTAATTAGTTTTCTCTGTTAATCGAAAGCCGAAGGAAGCCAGAGATTCTTACAGTGGGGAGGGATCTATTTTTGTTTCATTTACAACCTTAAATCTTCATGTAGAGATTCTTACAGTTTGTATTCTTTTGATTATCGTGCTGTGCCTCATTGCCGTGTCCCCTGCCGATCTCATCTGCCTAATTGTAAGCTATATCTCCTCTCTCCCAAGCTTACACATTTTTGTTCTTTGTAGTTTTTGCTTCCTCAGTTTTCATGATTTGATTCGTGTGTATGCAGGGCTGTTTAATGTTTAGGGTTTTTTTCAATTAGAAACAGAACATGAGTTTTAACTGGTTTACACGACACAAGTGTTGAAAACGGAAGAGGAGAGGGTTCTTTTTCCTTTTCGGGGGGGGGGGAGATAATTAGGGTTTTCTGTAGATATGATCAAGCAGATATTTGGAAAGTTACCCAAAAAAACTTCCAAATCATCGCATCCAAACGGAGAAGGTGGTGTTCACATCCCTCCTCCTACCTCAAACAGAGCCAATGGGGTTTATGAAGCTTTCCCTAGCCTTAGGGATGTTCCCACCTCCGACAAGCCCAATCTATTCATCAAGAAACTCACAGTGTGTTGCGTCGTGTTCGACTTTGCTGACCCTTCCAAGAATCTCAGAGAGAAAGAGATAAAGAGACAGACTTTACTTGACCTCGTAGACTACATCGCCACCGTTTCCACAAAGTTCACCGATGCTGCAATGCAAGAGATTGCGAAGTTGGCAGTGGTTAACCTCTTCAGGACGTTTCCTTCTACTAATCACGAGAGCAAGATCTTGGAAACGCTTGATGGAGACGATGAGGAGCCTGCGTTAGAGCCTGCTTGGCCTCATCTTCAGCTTGTATACGAGCTTCTTCTCAGATTCGTGGCCTCTTCCATGACTGATGCCAAGCTTGCAAAGAGATACATCGACCACTCTTTCGTCTTGAAGCTCTTGGATTTGTTTGACTCTGTAGACCAAAGAGAAAGAGAGTACCTAAAGACTATTCTCCACCGGATATACGGTAAGTTCATGGTGCATCGACCTTTTATCAGGAAGGCTATCAACAACATCTTCTACAGGTTCATTTTCGAAACCGAGAAGCATAATGGTATCGCAGAGTTGCTTGAGATTCTTGGAAGTATAATCAATGGTTTCGCTTTGCCGTTGAAAGAGGAGCACAAGCTCTTCCTTGTCCGGGCTTTGATACCACTACACAGACCTAAATGTGCGGCTGCATATCATCAACAGCTTTCTTATTGCATTGTTCAGTTTGTAGAGAAAGACTCCAAGCTTGCTGATACCGTCATTAGAGGCCTTCTCAAGTATTGGCCTGTGACCAACTGTTCAAAGGAAGTTATGTTCCTTGGAGAGTTGGAAGAAGTCTTGGAAGCAACTCAAGCAGCTGAGTTTCAACGATGTATGGTTCCTTTGTTCCGTCAAATCGCCAGGTGCCTCAGCAGCTCACATTTTCAGGTGTGATTCTGAGTTTATGATTGTGTAATGGTAAGAGTTGTTGGATTCAATGTTGTTTCTTGTTTTGTCAGGTGGCTGAAAGAGCTTTGTTTCTATGGAACAACGATCACATAAGGAACCTGATTAGTACTCAAAACCATAAAGTGATAATGCCAATCGTGTTCCCGGCAATGGAAAGAAACATGCAGGGCCACTGGAACCAAGCGGTAAAGAGTCTGACTTTGAATGTGAGGAAAGTATTGGCAGAGACAGACCAAGCTCTGTTTGATGAATGCTTAGCCAAGTTCCAAGAAGATGAAAGGAACAAAACCGAGGTTGTAGCCAAACAAGAAGCAACGTGGAAGCTTTTGGAAGATTTGGCAGCTTCCAAATCCGTAAGCAGCGAGGCTGTGCTTGTCCCAAGGTTTTCATCTTCGGTTACACTTACCTCAGGGAAAGCTTCTGGTAGTTGAACACTTTCTCTGCTCTTTGTTTATCAACAATTCTTCCAAAAGATCAAGAAGAGTTGTATCGATCTATTCTACCATCAAGATTGGTCACTGGAAGGAGAAACCAAAGCGTGATGATTGAAGGAATCGTTGTATCATCTGGACTCAGGGGTTGTTAAATTGTTTCTTGATTCTGATTTCTTTTATATTGTCAGTTCTTAGAGGTGAAAGAACAATGTCTTGTAAGAAATATGGTCTATAGATATAGTTCTTGAGAGGAATGATGTTCGTATTGTATTGTGGAATGAAAATGATCTTTAACTGTGAGGTTATGTTTTGGAAAAACTGCAGATGGATCGTATAAACAGTCATTGACACAAATCATTTTTTCCTATTAAATTCATTGGACATTATTGTTTCTTTGCCAGTGAGTGGTGTTCAATGACATTTGCCAAAGGACAACACAACAAGGCAACATAGTTTTACAAAGTCAAAGTCAACTCGTTTATTTGTTTCCATCTCCTGGGTTGTATGTAACCTGTTAGCATGATGTTTGTTCAAAGATTCCTTGTTGCTAAAAGGACTTCTAAATTAACCCAATTTGCAGATACTTTATAATGTAAGGTTGAACATGTCCCAAATTTTATTTAAAGATAATAATCTAAACAAAATTTTGGATATGCAAATAAAATAAAACTTCTTTTGTAAAAAATATACTTTTTTTGTCAACCATTAGTAAAAAATATACTAGTAACCAGATTTGAGACTATCCTCTTGGATTGGAATATTATTATTGTAAAAGACATTAACTTTAACTGTTTATATGGCGTCTCCTATTTTCTGTTCTTTATGTTTTACAGAAGTTAGATGGAAAATTGTCAAAAATATCACATATTCTTTGTATTACTTTTCATGTTTATTTAAATTATTTTTACCTTTATTTTTAAGAGAAAAAAATAAGCTTATAACCTTGGGTTAATTAATCTAAGACTTAGGGTTTATAGTTGAGGGATGGGGGTAAGGTGGGACAGGGTTTAGGAATGTAAAATTTAGGATTCTTATTATTTTTTTAAAAAACATTATTTCTTGAAAAATGGTATTTATGAAAATGTCTCTTTAATGAAGATAAAAATGAAAAGTGATACCAATAATGTGGTAAACATGAAAATTTCCTAAGTTGAATCTATCAAATATATACATTATCTTTCTTTTTTGCTTAAATATACATTATCTTGTACCAAATAAAACTTAGCAATGTTTCTGTACTCTTAATACTTTAAAATAACAAAATCGCAATATTATATTTTCTTTCGAGGAATACTATAAGATAGAAAAGTTACAAAAAATACTTTAAAATATAACTAAAAAAAATTTGTTACCAAAATACTCTTTAATGAAAAAAATAATCAAAATAGATTTTATTAACATGTGTAAATATATATGTGTACTTCTTGGATTAACTGATCTTAACTTAGGGTTTAGTTATGTGATGGAGTTTCGGAAGTAAAGTTTAAAATTAAAAATATTAAAATTTTTAAAATAAAAATATTTATTTTAGTTATTTTTTTTTAATGTCTATTTTTGTGACAAAAATTTCAAAATTATTTATTCAAGAGATTTGCCCTTATTGGGGAATACCATAGATATACCTAATTTTTTGTCAACAAAATAGTTTTTAAGGAAAAAATGATCAAAATAAACTTTATTAAATGATGTTAATATACATTTATACTCTTTGAGTTTACTAATATCATTTAACATCAATTTTTGTGTCTTTAAAAGATATATTTGAGAAATTTAACTCTCTTTTTTTTTAATTTTTATATTTTGTGGACATCAAATGATATTTTTTAAAGACAGTAAATGTACGACATTATCACGTTATATTTTTTTTTTTTTGGGTCTAAGAAATCGTAAATAAATAAAATAATGATTGGGGATCTACTACTATTGATAATAAAATATTATGAAATAGAATAATGATTTCTCTTTCTCCTCGCAGATTGAATAATGAACAACTATACATATTATAGAAGAAACTAAAACCAATATATATAAAGGGGTCAAGCAACTTATAACCCACGAAGAACAAGAACGAAAACAAACACCAAAATCAGAAAGAGACCAATCTTTCTCTCTATCTCTTCCTCTTATCCCTATGGAAACCCAACTCCCAAACGCAGATGCTAATTCCCTCCAACGACTCTTACATTTAAGCCTCAGAGCTCAAGACAATACCGCCAAAATCGTCAACGGATCACGACCCGCAAACTCCACCAATCCATGCCAGCCTTTGGACGTCGAGTTTGTGGAGAAGATCTTGGACTATAAGTTCAAAGACAAGAGTTTACTGCTGCAAGCGTTCACAGACGCTACCTTCGATGAAACTTGCGTTTCGTATGAACGCCTAGAGTTCTTAGGAGATACAGTCTTAAATATGGTTATAACCAAATATTTATATAATCGTTATGGGGATTGTTCCCCGGGTTTGTTGACCAATCTCCGAGCAGTCAACGTTGATACTGAGAAACTTGCCCGAGTCGCTGTAAAACACAATCTCCATCGCTGCCTCCGTCATAAGAAACCCTTGCTTGAAGACCAAGTAAGTCTCTTTTTTAAAACCCCACTCATCGTTAGTTTTTCTTATTTTCCCTTTACTTCCCATTTTTTTTTTACCTTTTTAACATCAAAGTGCTATTTTATTAGTCAAATTATAGGTGGTTTAGGAACCCGAGATGAATAGAATAACTAAGAAAACTTAAACTCGTATGAAAAGCTTGTGCAATCTTGACTAAAGAGTATATTGTCCGATTTTGCGTCCTAAGTAATGTTTAGGTCCTGAAATCTTCCTTGTAGATATGCTATATCCTTCAAGCTTAGCCGAGTTACGGGATCTTGAATCATTAAAATGATATCCTTGAAGTCTGTCCCAAAGTGCTGACATGTCAAATATTGAAGTCTGCTTGATATATACCAAACAATTGCTTCCAGTTCTGTATGAAAATGTGACAAGCGTCTCTCTTTATTACGTAGACCAAAAAATTTATCCTTTCTTGAATCATCTCGCCATACCCAACCGTACGCATTATTCTGTGAATCAAAAGTCCACGATCATTCAATCAAACAAATAGTCTGCAAGCATAGGGCTTGAGTAGTCATTGTTTGGTGTTGCGAGTGAGCGTCCTCTGAAATCTTTGTATTGACATCAACCCATGCGTGATATATATTCAACATCAACATGTCTTCTAGCTCCAACGGGTCTCTTGTGAGACCTCTAAAGTTTTAACATTACGATATTTCTAGAGATACCAAATTATCCATGAATAAGGATTTGTATCTAACTCCAGATCTTCTATTTCATTCTTCCTCCAGAACAAGTAATCTAAATTAGAATACACAATGGTTATTGGAATAATGTTTCGGTGCGATGGAGTCGAACAAAGAGCCATGTTTTTGGGCATGTTGACATTCAAAAATTGCATGATTGACATCAGGTTCTCCACATCGGGAACATTGATTGTTAGATTGCATATGACGAAGTGTTAGATTTCTCGTAACCGCTAGATGTCAGATTACCATCTTCCATAGTAGATGACAAATCTTATATAGTAGATGACAAATCTTTTACATGGCCTAATTTTTCAATCAAAGGCTTGAACCTTTGTGATATTAGGCTGTGGTACCATAATTTCAGGTTCACGACAAAGAATATTTCTTACGACCATGTAACCTGATTTAATTGTATGCATTATACTTTTTGTATACCTCCAACAATATTTGTCATCTATAATGGACTGGCTAACAACCAAACTCCAAATAAGCGGTATATCCTCTGGAGCAACTTGGTTCTCCAGTATTTCCACATTCCACTCTTTAGGCATACCATGAATTAGCTCGCTCGCCGTCATACGCGGATGAACTACTGGAGCATTAGGTCGAACTGGTTTAGCAGAGGTCATAGGAATCCATGGGTATATGAAAATCTGAATGCACTTTCTGTATGATCCCCAAGGTCAATAAAGGCTTAACATCCATCAAGGTCATCTAGACATAGAAGGGCTCTCAATAGATGTTGCTCGAAAAGGTGAACATAGTCTATAGTACTTTCCACGAATAACTCTCGCAAGAAGAGAATCTGGATTTTAGATCAGTCCCACAATTTTATTTTGCTAACAAAGCCATATTGATTTCATGAATTAATCAGAATCCTATACCACCTTCATATTTTGGGTAACACAGTGTCTCCCATTTCGCCCAATGCATCACTCGTTTAGGCAGGTTGGAGCTCCACTTTCTCAGACATCCAATGGAAGTAAAAAGATTGACATGACATATGTGGGTAGGGTAGAGCAATCGAATTTATAAGTATCTCCTTTCCTCCTTTTGTTAACCAGCGAGCTTACCATCCATTGACCAAATGATCAAGTATATCCTTTAGGAACACAAATAACCTGCATTTCAATCCACTTATGTACTCTGGAGTCCGCAAGTAAGTTTGAAGTAACAATGTCCAGCCTCTATAACAAATGTAATAATCAAAGGCATGAACCAGCTAGACAACTGATCATAGTTTGGCCTAACGGCTTGTCTATGAGCCTAATCAGTGTGATCCATGAAGTATTGGATCATGAGAAGCATATGGGCTTTGTGTGGTCCTGTTGAGCTTTACATGAGGAATTTGTCTTGTGTTTGGGTTATAAGAAAAGAATAAAGAAAAGAAACCGAGACAACATCAGAAAGAACACATATCAACCATGGGCAAATGAGCATATCAACATAGCTGTTCGGTCCACTTCTCAATCAGTTTCGACAAGGCTTCAAAGATACATGTCTTGGCTCATTTTAGAAGTATATTCTATATTGTTCAGAGTCAAGGTCGTGGCTACTGGTCAAGGAGTCAAAGACTATTAAATGTTTCAGGTTTTCAAAGTTTAGGATCTAGCAAAGTTTGGTCAATTCAAACTTGTTTTTTTTTTAAATTTCATTAAGTAGATTTCGACAAGTTTTACTATAAATAAGCTATGTATGCATTTGGAATAATAATTAAATTTTTAAATAAAATTCATCTTTATTTTATCTTGTAGAAACTGCTGTGAGGCAAGTGATCTCGATCAACAAATCATTCCGTAGCTGTCTTAGTGTGTCATATTCAGGGGATTGGGAGAGGGTAAATCAAAGGTCTTTCGCAGCCTTTGTGTGACCCATTCGATCCATCTTTCTATCCATTCACCGAACCAACCAAAATCAGAGTGGCCGTTCCTAGGTTTTCATCAAGTGGTATCAGAGCACCACTCTGAAGTTTGGTAGCAGTTTATTGTTGTTCATCATTCACAACTCTTCATCTTCTGATCATGAATGACTCGAGGGAGAGAAGAAGATCTGGTATGTCATTTGGAATCAAACGAAACCATGGAGAGAAAGAAGCAGAGAAGAAAACCAAATATCTTTTGCAAGAGTGGAGAAGAAACCGAAGGACTGTTGAGTTGACAGCAAAGAGAGAACGCAATCAAGCAAAAGAGGCAATAAATATTCGACCTAAATAGATAAATGGAAGGGAAAACCATTTGGAAAAGAGGCTACACGAATCTCTCATTACTATGGTTCAATGAGTGTGAAAACAATCAGATTAAAAGAGAAACCGATCAGAAACAGTGCAACACGATCTTCCCTTGGTTCTGGATCGAACGGTGTGATGGTAAGCCAAGAAATCAAAGGAGATCAAGGGTCACCAACAAAACTGATCATAGAGAAAACACACCAGAAAAGTGCATCTGATTGGATTCATAGCAAAGAATTCCAAGATGTTATCAAGCATGAGATACAAAAGCAGTCAATGCTTTGGTGCGAGATCAGATTCAGTTAGCCAAAGAGGAAGCAAAGCGCAAAGGATTGGAAAGATGGCTCTGTGCTTTCAAGGAAAAAAATCCATCAAGGGATCATAGCCCCACGTCCATCATCAGCCACACGACCATCAGTTGAACCAGAGAAGCAAGGTGCAGTCACTACAATTCATGAAATCAAAGAGGCTGAACCCGAACCGGTTGATGTTGCTGTACAAGAAGATCAAACAGTTGATCTGCTCAATCAAAATGAGGATATAAGTCATCTATTGCCTTTATAAAACGTGGATGAAGAATATGCTTTTGGATCAGAATTTGCTGATGAGAAGAACCACACAATGGCTTGCAATTAAGGTGCATTTCATGAACCAATTAATTGTGATCTGGTTATCAAGCCGATTGTTTTGATCATGTACAGAATTTTGGAACATCTGAGACATGTAAAGGGGCTTCATAACTTCATCTTTGATCCAGGAATAGAGACATGTGTGTACAAAATCAAAGACCACACCTTGGCAAATGGACGATAAACTTTGAGCAAAAGAAGGTCGGTTCTTTCATCCTATACATCTTGGATTTTAGGAAAAATCCTCTTGTAAGAGGAGGTATGATGTAACCCTGTCCAGCCTCTATTACAAAGGTAAGAATACAAGGCATGAACCAGCTAGGTAACTGATCATAGCTTGGCTATACGGGCTGCCTATGAGCCTAATCGGTATGATCCATGAAGTATCATATCATGAGAAGCATATGGAATGTGTGGGGTCCTTTTGGGATTTTCAATGAGGGTTTTGTCTTGTGTTTGGGTTATAAGAAAAGAATATAGAGAAGAAACCGAGATAATGTCAGAAACAATACAAATTAACCATGGGCTAACCGAAATGAGCATATCAACATAGCTGTTCGGTCCACTTCTCAACCAGTTTCGACCAGGCTTCAAAGATACATGTCTTGGCTCATTTTAAGAGTATATACTACATTGTTTCGTGGCTACTGGTCAAGGAGTCAACAAGGCTGTAAAATGTTTTGGTTTTTCAAAGTTTAGGATCTAGCAAAGTTTGGTCAATTCAAACTTGGTTTTTTTCAATTTCATTAAGTAGATTTCGACAAGCTTTACTAAAAATAAGCTATATATATGCATTTGGAATAATCATTCAACTTTCTAATAAAAATCAACTTTATTTTATCTTGTTGAATTCTTTGTTCTTAACCAAACATCGTATTTCTGTTTTGAGGCGAGTGATCCCGATTAACAAATTTTTCCATAGCTGTCTTGGTGTGTCATATCCAGGGGCTTGGGAAATGGTAAATTAAAGGTCTTCCACAGCTTTTGTGTGACCCATTTGATCCATCTTTTTATTCATTCACCAAACCAACCAAAATCAGAGTGGGTGTTCCTAGGTTTTCATCAAAGTTTCACCTTTATTATCAATACACAAAATATACTTGACTTCTTGCTTTATATTCCAGGAACCCTTTTACCAAAAAGAAGTGAAAACTTCTAAAAATTAATACATTGACCCGATGCTTTGCCATATACCTTAACTTCTTTCATAACTTCATCACATTCATGGGCTCTGCCTTACAGAAGAAACACTATCATCAGTAAATAGCAAGTGAGACACCGGTGGGCTATTTCATGTATGCGCATCACTATTATCATTTCCTGACTCTCTGCATGATCTAGAAGGCTAACAAGTGATTTCGTGCATATGAAAAAGATGAAAGGAGACAAATTTTATCCTTGACGTAATCCTCTTGAATGGGACAATGCTTCCTCTTGGCTGGCCATTTATGAGAACTTGATGTTAACAGAAGTAACACAACAAATTATCCACTTGTTCTAAGTTTCAGAAAATCCCATGTTCTACAAATTCCACTCCATACAATCATATGATTTGCTCACATCGGTTTTAATGGCCATTCACTTATGTCAACAACCTGGATTCGTTCTAAGAGCATGAAACAACTTCTGAGTGATCATTATATTATATGTGATATGCCGACATGCAAAAAAGGCTGATTGGATTTTCGAGATACACTTATGTAAAAACTCTTTTCATTCTCTGGTAGAAGACCTTGGAGACTATTTTATAGTTCACATTGCACAAACTAATTGGTCGGAATTGGGCCATCTTAGTTGGCTTGCCTTTTGTTTGGAATGAGACAAATATTTGTATGATTCAATCCTTGAGCTATGATACCATCAAACATGAATTCATTGACCATACGTGTCAAATGTTCCCTTACTATGTCTCAAAACTTATGATAAAATAAGACAGTCATACTATCTGGTCCAAAAACATTTTCCAGGTACATCAGAAAGAGTGCAAACTTAACCTCCTATTCTGTAACTGGAGATGTGAGATCATGGTTTGATAATTTAAAAAGAGTCTTCAAATAACTAGTAGCAATTGATATCATTCCTCCCTATCTTCTACAATATTTCCAGATTCATTAGTCAATTGTGTGATTTGATTTCTCATTCGCCTGTGCTTCAATAAATATTAGAAACTATTTGAATTCATATCCCCTTCTCTCAGCCATAGAACTCTATTTTTTTGTTTCCAGAATATTTCTTCTACCTTAAAGGCTTCAAAAAGTTCTCTCAAAGCCAATGATAGCTCCTCTGTTGGCGCACTATCATCTGCATACATGGCCTCAACTTTCTCTTTCAGTTTTCCACTTGTTTCTCTAAATTTAAATCATTTTTTCTTCTCCATTGGCTCAAACCTTTGCCGCAACATGCTATATGGGCCATGATATTTGTATAAGTTGGAGATTTGGTGAGTTCAACCATCTTATATTACTTTCCTAATCTTATTACTATCCAGCCAATATTTATCAAATTTAAACTTTTTCTTTGCTCTAAAGGGTTTTGTGAGGATAGTTGCTAGGACTGGAGGAAGGTATGAACCCCACATTCGCAAGCAATTAACAGAGGAGGTGCATGGAATTTTTTCATGCTAATTCTCATTTACCATTGTTCTATCGAGACAGAATTTGACTGTTGTTTGACCTTTTTACCACATCTAATTTCTATATCATGTGAATTCCAGCATTCCACAATCACTAGTCATTGTTTGAAAGGTAAAAAAGAGCTATCATAGCGTATCCTTCCACCTTGTTTTTCATGATGTCCTATTATTTCGTAAAGTCACCAATCATGAACTAAGATCCATCTTTTATTGTAATAAAACGCAGAAGCTATTCACAAACAAGATCCATGCATTCTAAAACATGCTCACCATAAACAAATGTCATATAAATTTTTATTCCATCAATGACTGCTGCTACATCAGTTATTTGGTTATTTGAAAATAAAACATCAACTTATTAATTATCCATAAAACAAAGTTAAATTTTCGCTTTGGTCAAGTAGCTCAATGGTAAATAACTTATCAAATCCTAAGTTAGAATGAATTTTCTGCAACGACGGCTTCCAATTCTTTAGAAAGGAACAAGATTCTTGACGATGCTTTCTGACACATCTCCTGAGGCGTCAAACTGTGAGGTCGTTCCTAGTCCCTCGACAGTTCCAACCGAGTATCTTCATAAATCACTGTTGGATAGATTTTCCAAATCCATCAAACCATTCCTTTGAGATTGCGATCCACATTTCTGTTACTCGAAACATTACACCAAATTTTTTACGTTGTCTGTTTCCATCCACAACATGTGCTGATGATGAACGTATCCACGAAGATCTTTGAGGGACACAGTCTCATTTTGCACGGTTTAAGCTCCGTGGTTTTTAACTGGAAAGAGAACTCGTGATACACTTCGTGCCATGGTCTTAGAATCGGTACCACCTGAGAATGAATGAGGAATCTCGGGTTTGAGCAAGAGTTGACCATTCACGTGAACGACCAAAGTTGTTACAGTTGGGTTTGACGGCTCCTCTGTTTCTGTTAATTCCATTCGTTGCAATTCATCACCGGACAGATCATCCTCCTCCATAATCATCATCTCATTCCCATTTAGTTCCTCTTCTAAGGTTTCATCCGCCATTTACTTTCCATTTATTATCTTCTAGTCATGCAAAATAGTATTAATTGATTGCATGATTAGGGGTGAATATTTATTTACTCACGTCAATTATGTTATAGGCACGACCTAGTTTTCCATTTCTTGCATGTACTTTTCATTTTTTCATTTATGATTTTTCACAAGTACATTATTATAACCTATTAAATTCTAGTCCGAAAGCACTAATAACACATTCTATATTTCAGTTTCATCCATCGTATCAGTTGATATTCTTGTTGTGGTCTTTTAAATATATGCATTTCATTAACATTGACCAGAATGTTTTTCATGGAAAGTTTGTACAACACATCTAAAAACTTAAAAATAAAATAGAACATCACAACTAGATATGAATTGCTATTTGACGAAATGATCTTTTTTTTTTTGTTGTGGATTCTAGGTATCCATTTAGATTTCCAAACTGTGAACCTTTGTCGTTAGACCTTTAATACTTTATATACAGTTATGAACTATGAAGTTCATCAAATCATCATTAACTAGTTTACACACAAATTGTTTGTCTCCTTAGAAAATTAACAGTTTATATCTTTGTCTATGCCATGCATTTAAAATCTCTATAATATTATTTGAGAAGTCAGTTGTCTACGTGTCGTACTCACGTTGATTCTCACAAAAACCAATTACATGAATACCTTTAATAAATTTAAAATATACTCAGTTGCCACTAATAAAAATTGTTTCCCATTTTTTTTAATATAAGAATTTAATTATATAGTTGATCTAAATTTCCTTTTTAAAACACCATATGAATAATTAAAAGATAATATTATATATCTAATTTATATAAAATGATTTTTTTTAAATTTATATTTTCCCTAAACAACATAAATAAGAAAGGAAATATCTATAAGTTTTCGAAAATTATAAGTTTATATATATATATATATATAACATAATATGCAAAACATTTTAAAAACTAAAATAATTTAGATTCAATTGTTCTTAAATAATTTAAAAAAAATTAAATATATAATTATATATATAACACAAATTCAAACAATCTGAGAATATAAAATAATTTAGATATTTTTTTCTGACTAATATTTTATTTTTGATCAAGTGATTTAAAAGATAATTTTAAAAATATAATGATCATCTAATATCATATTTCTCAAATGAAAATTCCAAAATAAAATATAAATTATTTAATATTATTTTTCTTAATTTTACGGATATAAATTCTAAAATGTCTTCACTATTCTAAAAAGTTATTAACCGGTTGATAGGATTAGTTATCATATAAATATTCAGTACATGAATTTTCCAAATATTATGATTATGCTTATTAATGCAACTCCAACATTATATTTTTATTTCCTATATTTTCAAAACAACATATATCAAATGTTTTCAGATTTATAAAATATGTTTATATCTCTAAGAGGAATAACAAATATAAATGAAGTTAAAATATGTCTATATCTCAAAATATGTTTATATCTCAAAGTACTATACATGAAACAATCCAAATTATTATTCATGAAATCATATTATATATTTAAGAAGAGAACATAATGTTTAAAACAATATTATTTCATAATATAAATTAAAATGAATTAAAAATTATAAACCAAAATGTAATTATTTATATCAATGCATGAAAATATAACGATATATAATAAATTTAATTATTTATCATAAATATAAATTATAAAATTACTTAATTATAAACAGCATAAGCGGATTTTGTTATGATTTTGTTATTTTTTAAAATATTTATTCCTGTGAGCATGAGGGAATCACCTAGTACAAATTATATACTAACAACATTCTCTAGTATTTAATTTTCTCAAGATTTTATATATATATATTGAGTGTTTATTTTTTCTCAATCTTGGGTGTGTTAAACATATATATATATATATTTGAACGGAGATCATGTGAAAGTTTAATATATGCAGATACTGGAATTTTCAAAAGCAGTTGAAAATTATCCGTTACATTCGCGTGGTCTACTGAAAGTCCCTAAATCTCTAGCAGACATAGTAGAGTCTACCATTGGAGCTCTCTACACCGACTGTGAGTCTTTCGAGACCGTGTGGAAGGTAACTTTATATATGCATGATATCTTTCATAGTTATTCTTAAATTAAAGTAATTACCAAATATTATTTTCTAATCGATGATTTTTTGTCTGATATCATAAATATACATAGGTGATAATGCCGTTGTTGGATCCAATAATATCTTTAGATAAACTGGAGAACCATCCAATGACAGAACTCCATGAGATGTGTCAGAAGAAGAATTTGAAATTAAGATTTGATGATAGTACTTGGGAAGTTAATAAAAACGTTCTTGTCTTTATCGATGATCATTTAGTTGGACGTGGACATCATCTTGCCAAGAAAGATAGTGCTAAAAATTGTGCTGCAAAAAATGCTCTCGATAATTTTTCCTATTTCCTTACAAAGATTTGATATCATACATGACAATATGTATTACAACTCTTTTCTCTTGAAGAGATGTATATTATTAAAGTAGAATCATTCTAAAATATACTCCCTCCGTTCCTGAAAGTAGGATTTTCTAGAATTTGCACGTTTATTAAGAACATAATTAATGTTTATGATTAACTATATTATTTATTTCTATTATGCAGTTTCCAATAATTATTGACCAATAAGATTTAAACAGTTTAAGTATTTTTAATTAATGTTTCTTGAAAGTATACAATTCATTAACACTAATTAATAAAAGTACCTTAAAATTCTAGAAAATCTTATTTTGTGGAACAAAAAAAACTCTCAGAAAATCTTACTTTCGGGAACGGAGGGAGTATATTACTAGTGGTGTGTCCGCGCTACGCGCGGGTTGTCTTATATTTGTGCTATGAACATTTGAATTTTGTTTTGAATTTAAGGGTTTTTAAATATAAGCCATTTTATGGATATGATATTAGTGTTTGTGCCATTAGTTTAAAATGTGTGCTGCATTTTTCAGTGTTAACTTTTTGATATTTTATTTTTGACTTTTCTTTAGTTGGTTGAAGACCTGGTGTACTTATTAATGTTTTGATTAAACGTTTACTGTATGAAATATATATGTCTAAATTAGATAAATTTTAAATTGTTTACATGCTAGAGTTGAGGTTTGAAATTGGCTTTTACCGAAATTGATGTAATTTTTTATTTTATTGTAGCCTCTTAAGTGTTCTCGGGTTGGTAGGGTGTTGACTTGTTTTATTTTGTTATTTGGTTGGATGGTAGAAGCTGTTATCATGGACTGAATGAGTAAAATATCATAAATAGCTGATAGTCGTAACAGGAAAAATAAAGTTGAATTTAAAATATAAGGTAAAGCTATTGGATAAACATATTTTGTGAGATTGTACTATTTTAATAATTATAATTTTTTTGTGGCTTTTAATTTGATAAAAACATAATTTTTATTGCGTTTGACCAATTTTGCTTATACAATATAAATTTATTTTAGAAAATAAGTAAGTAAAAAAAAAAAAAAAGAGAAAAAAGAAAGATATAATAAAAAATAATAAAAGAAAAAAAGAAAGAGAAAAAAAGAAAAAGAAAAAAGAAAAGAGAGAAAAAAAGGAAGAAGAAAGGAAAAAATGAGTGGAGTGCTGAAAAAATAGATGGATGAAGGATAGATGGAGAGTGAGAGATAGAGGAAATGCAGAGAATAAAAATTAGAAAGAAAGTATCGCAATAGATGAGGTGGGTAGATAGAGTAGTATCGTAAGAAAGGTCGAGGAATAGAGAAGGCTGGTATAATACGTGAAAGAAAAGATAGTATGACATGAAAAAAAAGAGTAAGAGGTAAAGTTAAGGATAAAAGAGAAAGGGAAGAAGGGCAGAGAATAGTGGGTCGAGACAAATGAAGTGGCAGAAGATTAATAAAGGGTGGAGTGGGATGATGAAGCGGAGAGAGGAACTGAAACGGGGATATAAAGAAAGAAGGAGGTCGTAGGTAGAAGGTGGATAAAGGAAGGAAAGGTGGGATAATGAAAGAGACGATTGAAAAGTTGAAAAAAGGGGAGAGAGAAAATTGAAAGGCAATGACAAGAGAGAAAGAGAATAAGAAAAGGAAAGGAAGGAAGAAGAGAAAAAAAAGAAAATTTATATGATATTTTTCTATATGTGTAATGTTGTTTATTTTCTATTTGTTCTAACTTGTATGTCAATGGTTGGCTTTTTTTTATATATGTTTACCATTCATAGTGTATAAT